>VFFE01007237.1:1176799-1211425 GCA_008921705.1 Burhinus oedicnemus | reverse complement strand
AGAAAAGAAAAGAAAAGAAAAGAAAAGAAAAGAAAAGAAAAGAAAAGAAAAGAAAAGAAAAGAAAAGAAAAGAAAAGAAAAGAAAAGAAAAGAAAAGAAAAGGAAAAAGAAAAAGAAAAAGGCATGATGATTTAAACCCGAATTATACATATTATATATTTACTTAGGTGATAAATGAGTATCTGTGCTTGAGTCTAGTTGTAGGAGAGCTTCCAGCCTATGTTGTGTGGTCAGCCAGGATATAACATATATTCAGACAGGGTGGTATTGATCTGTAGTGGTACACCATGAATCCAGAAAATTGTAGCTTGCTTCCAGCATTTCAAACACAGAACTACATAGGGAAAATAAAACTTATATTCAGATGCTTAATTCAAGAGTCCAAAAATATTCTGGATAGAAACTACATTAAAATCAACCAACTGATTTACTATTCTTCCTCAATTTCACCATATTGTCTCTCTGCACTCTTTATACAGAATACAAAAAGAGCAGAAAAGATATGTACAACAGAAACATTAAACTGAATTTATGCTAAAAATGAACACATAGTGCATAAACATCAGGCCCAATCTGACTGTCTTGCTCACCTAAGCAGAACAAAGCAGTGGGTAACACCTTTCAGGAACAACATCCATCGAGTGACGTAGCACACAGCTATCCCCAGAGTCTAATCTGAAGGTCATCTTCACCTGATTTAAGACACAAAATCCACATTTTTGCATCCATTACTTTGGGAACACTTTACAGTGGTCCACACACTATTCCTCAGAGGTTTTTTTAGAATGGACCTTCTTTCCCTTTCCCTGCTTGCTCTAATCACAATAAAAAGAAAAATAGAAGATTGTAGAAGGTTAGAAATGTTGGGACCAAGAAACTGCAGAATCACTGTTGCTGGATTTACTGTATTTACAGCTTTCAATATATGATTAAATTCCATACACAGCAGGAAGGACCAGTAGACATCTCTACCTTGATTTGGACATTCCACATAGTGCTGAATTTGAGGTATGTCTAGCTGTTGGGGGTTGATCTAAAGTGGTTTTATTACACAAAATCAGCACTGATAGGCATAAAAGTAAATTTATGATTAACCTTAGCATTCAGTATAGATGTAACCAGAGGCACACAGATGAGTATGGGCTTGTATTGGGGATGAATTTCTTCTTCAACATCATAATCATTTAAAAAACCTACTCTTTTCTCCCCAAATTACTTCTCAATTTAATCAAAATTTTCCACATAATTGTAGGTGGAAGAAATGAGAAGAAAGATAAATTAGGGTTAGAAAATTTTGGAGGACACTATGTTCTTTGCTTCTTCTGCGGACAGAGCACACCTTCAAGAGCAACAGACAATTTCAGTTCCTTTTTCCAGTTGAGGGAATCTGAAACCACATCTTACACTAGTTATATGAATTCCCTAAACACCAGCTGATTGCTCAATCATCGATCAGTGCCTGAAGATGAACCACAAGTTCCTACCTCTGCACTGAAAGTGCTTACAATCAAACTATTTACCATTACGTGGTTTCGTCAGACAGATGGCAAATATTATTCTATAGCCCAGCACTTAGAAAGTTCACCTTGAGCTCAAAGTTACATTAAATAGTCAATTATATCAGGACGTGCAGAGGAAACAAGTTCTAACCTTTAACAAACACTTCGTAAGCCTAAGGAAATTTCTTCATGTTTAGAACTGCTCACTAGAAGTTAACAGATTCAAAAAGCAATTCTGTATCGTTTGGCTCTACACATTATTTATGTGTATTAATGTCAGTGTAAGAGAATGTTGACTGTAGTATTAATTTCATAATACTTATTTCAGCATTTCAAAATGAAATATTAAAAATGTACATACTTCATTTTTTCTTAAAGATTTTAACTTTTTATTGTTTGGATTTCAACTGAAATAAGAGAATTCTCTGTTTTTTTAACATATATTCTGCCAAAATATTCCATTACATGTATTCATGCATTCTAGGCTAATAGATGACAATGAAATAAATCAAAATTTAAACAGTACTGGTTTGTGATTTCATTGCTGTGTGAAGAGCTGATGAAATTGAACTGTTGTGTACCGTGCCATTTTGCTGGCATAATGTAATAACTGCTTTATGGAAAATAAGTTGAGAATCTCATTACTTGACCTAGATTTATGATGGAACTTGTAAATGTATTTGCTTTCAATAAATCTGACAGAGATTGACCACCACCCTTGTTAACATTTTGATAGACATCCTCTCTTAATGGCACCTAATTACAAAACAGCCAGTGCAATACACTACTAAGATCAAAATTCAGTCTAGAAATAGTAATAACTGCCAGATTTAACTCACACATTTCTTTTATGGAGATCAGAAATAACACTTCTCTTTTCTGACATTCATATTAGAAAAGCTACTCAAAAAAGATCAGAAAAATTTTCAGAAAAGGATAAAATCCATCTCATCTCTCCGTCTGAAGTATTCCTAAAGCACCTACTTCCATGATGTCAAAGTATGAAGAGCTCCCCTGCCTGTCTCCTAAGGAAATCATACTCTTTCTGTTACTGGGTGATGCAGATTGGTATGGTCTGCAAGTGAGCTATCTCTGGAACAGGCAAAAAAACCGCAGGTGTTATATTACCTGTAAGATAAGACATTGCATTCAATATTATATAGTCTGTAGATCAACCTATTTTACTTCATTTCCTCAAAATCATTTTCCTCAATTTGTTTCACATTATGAAGGTGGAGTTTGAGCTATACCCCCATTCCTTATTGCAGCTGTTATCTCCATTAATGGGACTGGTGCGCAAAGATCAAAGCCATGAAATTGCCTTTAGCATTTAACCTTTTCCTAGTAAATTCTCAGTTTTATCAATACTTAGGATGCCAGACATAGACAAAATTCCAAACTGGTAAACCAGGTAATAGATGTTGCATTATAAATTTATTTCAGCAAGTGCCCAACAAAGCAGCATTAAGACAAAGTTAAATACATTTGAGGGTTGTACATAAAGTTGTTGAAATAGCAGCCTTTGAAATGCACTCTAATGGCATATGTTTAAAATTCCTTATTGCATCAGTTCACAGGGGAAATGGATCAGTTCAGTAACTGACAAGTGTTTCTGCAAGGGGAAGTCTAATTCAGATGTTCCAATTTCTTTATTCAAATGTTACAGTCACGTCTACCCTGGCTCACACAGACTGAATGATCAGGAGTTATAGAGTACTCCAGGTGAATATAGAAGCAATGAAGAATGAGAGGCTTTAAAATGTGAAAAAATATAGAAATAAACACAGACATTTTTTACTGAAAAACTTCTTATGAAATTTATCAAGAAAACCTTCTGTATCTTGCACTGTTTAAGGACTGGTTTTACATTACTCTGAAATTCATCATCTGTGCCATCAAGTTGTACTGGATTGTCTTCACTTTTTATCTTAGCTGAACTAGTGTATTTCATGTACAGATATTTTTATGTAAGTTTAAACCTGGTTTCATCAGGATAGATTCAGATTGTTAACTAAACCTTGATTAATCATACACCTAATTACATTGCTCTAGCCTTGTGCATACACGAGACCTTAGCATTTTGGGGACTTTGTTCCCATCCCCCTTAAGTTAGTTTTCTGTCTCCTGCCTGACGCCTATTTTGCACAGTCTCGGGTTCAGGAAACAATTTCTTTGTTATTTGGTGGTGGGTTGACCTTGGTCAGCTTCCAGCTGCTCACCAAGCCACATTATCACACCCATCCTCAACAGGACAGAGGGAGAAAATATGATAAAGAACTTGTGAGTCGAGATAAGGACAGGGACATCACTTACTAGTTGCTGTCACAGGGAAAACAGACTGGACTTATGAAAAAATAATTTAATTTATTGCCAATTAAGCAGAGTAGGTTAATAAGAAATAAGAACAAACCTAAAAAAATCCACCTTCCCCCCACCGTTCCTTTCTTCCCAGGCTCAACTTCACTCCTGACTCTTCTTCCTCCTTAAGCAGTGCAGTGGGATGAGGAATGGGGTCAGCTGCAGTCAGTTCATAACTCTTCATCTCTGCTGCTCCTTCCTCCTCATGCTTTTCTCCTAGTCCATCATAGGGTCTCACCCAGGGGAAAGAGTCCTTCACAAACTCCTTCAATGTTAGTCCTTCCCACGGGGCTGCAGTTCTTCAAGAACTGCTCCAGCATGGGTCCTTTCCACAGTGTGCTGTCCTTCAGCAACAGACTGCTGCAGTGTGGTCCTCATGGGGTCACAGATCTGCCAGCAAACCTGCTCCTGTTTGGGCTTCTCTCCATGGGTCACAGTTCCTGCCAGGAGTTCCAGCACGAGCTCTTCACAGGTCACAGCTTCGTTTAAGGGACCTTCTCTAACATGGAGCCCTCTACAGGTTGCAGATAGATATCTGATCCACAGTGGATCTCCATGGGCTGCAAGGAACAACCTGCATCACCATAGTCCTCTCCACAGGCTGCAGAGGAATCTCTACTCTGCATAGTTGCTTCTTTCACATAATGTCACTCCTCTCTCCCAGCTGCTGTTGCGTCACAGTTTTTTCCCTTTCTTAATATGTTATCACAGAGGCGCTTTTGCTGTTGCTGATTGGTTTGGCCTTGGCCAGCAGCAGGTCCATCTTGAAGCCAGCTGGATCTGTCTGTGTCTGACACAGAGGCAGCTCCTGGTGTCTTCTCACAGATGCCACACCTGCAGCCTCCCCACTACCAAAACCTTGCCATGTAAACCCAATACATATTTGTTTCTTCAATTTTTTTCTCCTTACATAATAAGGCTGTAGAATGCAATAAAACTGTTTAGAAGCATTTAAATACAAAAATTCATAGTCTGTAACATCAAACATTACTATTGTGTCATGCAGTTTGTTAGTAAAAATGGTCATGTAATTTAATCCTCTGCTGTGAAAACTCACACCCAGTTCCTGAGTTAAAGTTAATGCGTTTGCAACTGAAATTTACCAGCTTTTTTCATGAGTCACTGAACTTAACATATTGAACTATTCCCAGTGAATTCTGGCAGCAGCCAAAGCTCTTAGATTCCTCTGCAAGCATGAGGAACACTTCCCATCTTGAGGGATCTGAAGATCTGCTGTAGCTGTCTTCCATACTATGGATGAGATTAATCTCATGTAACTTTAGCTGACTATTCTAGTCCTGGACAGACAGGAGCTTTCAAGCAAGAGTTTATCTGTCTTAGGTGTCGTGGGTTTTAGATACTTTTCCTTATCTTATTAAATAGTCTATGAGAATAGCTTAGATAAGATGACTAACTTCTAAAGCTCTAAGATTAAATCCATACTATGGATGGGAAAAATCATTCCTCAGTCATAAGTGAACATTAGCAAATCAGTGGTCCAGAAAACAAACTCTTTAAAATCTCCCAATTACATATGTATTTAAGCTCATATGTTATGATAACAGATTTCATGTCAAAGTCCTACGGTGAAGGCAGAAATATTTTTAGTACATCAACAATGAGCTGTAACTTGCAAGTGGCAGTCTAGTCTACTTATAGTGTAAGAGGGCTACACAGTACTGCAGCAGATATGTATGCCATATGGTATGTGGACTACACAAGCACAGAACAGAGCCTTAGAACTGTCCAGAAATACTACTGGAGATACTGCTGACTATAGAAAAACACGGGTATTTTTGGTCAACATTTTTGCATTGTAAAAGCTTGAATATAAACAAGTAGAGCTGCAGGTCTGTTAGGCCCTGGATCTCTATTATGTATACCTTAGATGTGTTAGACCTAATGTCAGCATGGGTCTACTGCGTGTTTGATCACTAAAACCCTTTAAGAGTATTAGGCATAATTCCACAATTCATCTAATCTGTGCTGAGTTTAATGTAAAGCCTGTTATGTTCAAAACATCCATCTTTTTCCAGTGCTTTGCACATTAGGATGACTAATTTTAAAGTTAGCACTTCCATCTAACATGCAGCATAAGTAAGAAAGTTGAAATATGAAAGTGCACAGATCATTTAGAAAGGGTTTATACTGGAAGTGGTAGGAGAGAGAGAAACTTTCTTTCTGACACTTTATCCTTATTATGTTCACAGGCATTACAAAGATTTCCTTGGTATTCTATTTTTACCATTTAGGCTATAAGTTAAACACTAAAATCAACAAAACCATTTTGATAGCTAAATGAGCAGAAGTTATGTGCTAAAGGGGTACTAGACATTTAAACATCTTGCAGATGAGACTATGCCCACAAATGTAAGAGAAAACAATTTCCCCAGTTCCCTGAAGCTTAGAGTTGCTTTGAAAAAACGTAATTTTTATTTCTCCTTTCACACCATCTATCTACGCACTGGGAGTGATATTAGGTATCTCAAGACAGTCCCATTGTCCTTAGCCTTTATTATCATTTCCCATCTTCTTCTCCAGGAATTAAACAAGCTAAAATAACTCACAAAAGAACAAAATACTGTGGACTTAAACTGCTTCTAATGCTTGTAATGGCTGCTTGTTGCTTTGCTGTGCCAGCCAATACACTAGGTGCTCCTGGAACTTCCTGATAGGCTCTCTCTGCAGGGCTTGAACTCTTTCAGAATGGAATCAGTCGCACATAGGATTCTCACAAGTTACTGATGAAAAAGGTAGACTTCTCAAACAGAGAGTTTTCCCTTTCCTTCAAGAAGACAACAGAAAAATGAGGACTCTTTTTAGCTGAGGCACCTTCATCACCCCATGAGAGACTGTAATGTTGGGTTAGTCGTCCAGCACTCATGGTATGGAAAGGTGTTCTTGAAAGTTCTAGGAAAAAAAAAGCGATCAGTGCAGAAATGTTCTTGTTTCCATTTTTAATAGTTTTCCCAGAATGGTTTGTTTGCATTTACCTAAAGAGAATTTAAATTAGCTTATTTTTCATGCAGCTAATATTCAGTAAAAAAAAATTGATCATGAAAATTTTGAAAATACCTTGTTTGGAAGTAAGATAACACTGGAATTCCTCGGTCTATTTAAACTTGTCACCTTCAATTGTTCATAGTGACAGATTTCCTAATGCTCACCAGGCACTTACGCATTTTATGTTTGTTGGAGTGTGCATCTTGTAATGTTCACAGCTGCACTGATTCGATCATTCCTATTTTTGCTACTGATTTGGAAAGACTTCACAGTATGAGGGAGAATGAGGGGAGTGAATCGGTGATGTTGACTTCATCCAAGCATTCTTTCAGGATTCATAAACATACAGAAAGCTTAATCTCACCATTTTACTGAAACTGATTTAATTTTCATCCTTCCCTTGTCTTTTATCAGGTTTCCTTTTATTATTACAGAGCATTGAGTTAAAAAAAATTAATAGAAAGAATACAACAGCCTCTAAGCTCTAGATAAGCATCTGTTCAAGCTGTTCAACTTTGTCTAAATAGTTCCATACCTATTTTTTGTAGAGGCTTCAAAGACAAGGGCATTATCAGTCTTTGCCCCTGCCCCTTCAGTGAATACATAATCCTTCCTATGAAGTGAAACAATTTTATCCAGAAAACGTACAAGTTTCAAAACAACTTGAGAACTAAGACGCCATTGAAAATGGCTTGCTCGAATTTCTAGTCCAGAGTTTTTCAGTCTTTTTTAGTTTGTTTACCTGCATAAATTTCCCAAAGGACATACGGACCTCTTCAGAAATTTCACGTCTGTGGAGTTCTACAGCATATGTGGACTCGCCTTTTTATTTGCTGTTTTGCAAACCACAGGGGTCTACAGAGCAAAGGCTGAAAGCCACTGTTCTGGTCTAAATCAAGCATAGGAGAGATGCGAATATGTGTTTCCTCATTTACACAGCAGTGCCTTCCTCATCAAATGTTCACGGAGGATTTAGTGCGTGAGAACAAAACTGTGAATCAAATACTTGATTGGCAGGGAGGAAACTGTGGCTTATGCAGCAATCGTGAGGGGAGGAAAATGTCCTTGCAGTTTTATTTTCCTAAAAAAATTCCAAAGGTTGTATTTTCATATAAATCACAACAGGAAAATGTTTATATCTTTATAACACAGGGATAAAAACCTGCTTGTTATTCAGATCTAGCTATGATCTTATCACATAATTTGTTTTGGTGAGGGTTTAGAAACTCCAGTATCTCCAAGGACAAGAAATGCATGGACAACATTGTGATCACAATATAGTTTAAAGTATTCCTGGAATTTCTTTGGACTGTCTTCCATTTTTTAATTATTTACTTATTCTACTTACAGATTTTTTGGGGGGATGAAACGGACAGAAATACAGATTTGGATCTGCATCCAAAAGTGATGGTGACTTCCAAAAACAATGCAGCTAAATGAAAACATCCAAACCTTACTGGCAAATTTTATCAGTGCAGTGTTCAGGTTCTGACTTTAAACTCTAACAAATTGATATTTTTTCACTTAAGATGGTTATACCTGTCATTCTTTCAGCTGAAAACACCCATTATGGTCTATCTTTTTTCTTTACATGACCACAATACATGTAGACATATGAGTGATATCTTGGAATGGAGCTATGAGGAAAATGTTTTGACTCCATTAACAGGAATCCTAGAGGATACTGTAGTGACAGCTGTGGCTGTACTACCTATTTTGAGGGCTCTCTGTGAAGTCTTTGCTTTTCACCATTGCACATACAGGTCCTTTCAGAATTCAGGTGAAATATAAGATCATAGAGCTGTCTAAGATGCACTCACAATCATGGAAGGCATTTTTTATGTGTCTTAAGTGCCTAACATAACAGTAAGTTTCTTTCATACACACAAACACCACTAACACATCTCCTACCTAATTGCACAAAAAACTCAATAGAAATAAATCTGATCAAGCACTTACATATCTCAAAAACACAAACATGCTTACAGTACCAGAACAGTAAGAATAAATCAACAAAAGAATAATAAATAATGCTACCAAATGTACCATAGAATGTCAAATGATCACAATGCAAAACCTGTATTATGCACATGGCAGTGCAAATATATGTTATAAATTAACAATTGTCAAATTAAAACAAATAGATTGTGTTCTCTTATTTAAGAAAGTTTAAGTTAAAAGAGAGAAATATATCTTAAATAAAACTATGGTGTTTAAAAAAGTAAGCTTGTTATTTCCAGGATGCTCAAACAATATCTTTCTTTCCCCATATTCTTTTAGTGCATAAATCATTAGAAGAGTTAAATGTAAAACCACCTTTAAGGGAGCAGGACTCAGCCAATGAGTTAATAACAAAGAGCCAAGCAGTTAGCAAACAGGAGAGCAGTAAAATGGAAAGATTCATCAGGGATCTTACCTAATGAAGACGGAAAAGACCTTGGAGTACCTGGAGTAGCTGTTATTTGAGGCTTTCAAGGACAGGTTAGTAAGTGTCAGCATTTGTCAACAATGACTGAGGCACAATGATTCCGCTTTCTAGATGGAGTTTGCATTAGGTTGTCTCCCACAGCCCTTTCCATAGCTCTTTCTCTAGCAATCCATAAATTTGGACTGGAAAATGACCCAAGAGCCTTCATGTCATAATGAATGCTGAAGAATATTTCAACAATGTTGCTCTTTTTGCGTCTGTTACTATATTAAACAAGGTATTGGTGCACTTGATAGCCTGATTTCTCGTCCACATCCGAGCAGGTCTCAAGAGAAAAGAACTATGTCAGGAAACCAATTGTGGTTCTCTGATCCCAGACCACCACCAATGAACAAGATAGGACTGGACTGAGTTTCTAGATTCAAGTTATGTGTTGACCTTGAGAGAGTATACAAGGGTAGAGTGACAGGTCACAAAGTCCCGTCTCTGTGGTGGCCCTTGAACAAGATAGTGTCCCTGTACTCTTTGTCCCTGGCAGAGGAAGGCAAGAGGTAGGAGAAGAAATGAGCTACACTACCCTCTACTTGGATCTTTTCTGTGAATGAATATAAACTCTTTCTATTTCCTGATGTTTATTTTAATTTATATTTACTTTAGAAGTACTCCCCCATTTCCAACCCCATTTCCCCCAGGCATTTGAATATTTATGAAGCTATATAAATAAGAATATATGGAGACTGAGCATTCCTTTATACAAAAACATTGGTAGGATTGACAGAATATTTGTACTTTTCAGTGACTGATGTTGAGAATTGCAAATATAATTTTCCCAGAGGGGCCACGTGACTCCTGAAAAACCTGCTTGTTTTATCCTTCACATTTGAGGAAAAAGGTACTAAATAAAGAAAACCAAGATGGAGGGAGGAAAGCACTAGGTACTTTGTGAGGCTGCAGTTAGTACTTGCCCTTTCCCAAGTGCTTTTCCTGCTGCCATTTGAGAAGCAGAGGCTGCACTGCCTAACGAGTCACAGTGTACACAGTTACAACAATCACCATCGGTGTCAGGCTTTTTAAGATGACAGCTTCACACATCCTTTCATGTCATCCTTGTTAGTAATAATCCAGCAGTACAGCACTGCATGGTACAGCTATGTGTGTGGCAACAAAACTATGATTTTACTTCTTTTTTCCTTTGTGTTGCACCTTTAAATATCTACAACTTCTCTGCAACTATCTTCCAGTTCTCTACCGTGCTGTCTAAGCACCATGTAAAGAGTTCAGCTGCCATTTCATTCTCAGAGTTGCTGCTGCCAGAAATTAAAGGACACAAATCGTGCTTACTCTTGAGCTGCTAATTTACTGCTGGTACAATGCTAACGACAGGGTAAGTTCCCCTGTAGTTAGGACTCAGGAATTTTTGCACTGTGCTATGAAAACTCTGTTCTTTTCCAGGGAGTGTCACCACTTAGGCTTTTGCTAATAACAGCGTTGAAAATTTGGCACGAGATTTGTTCATGCAGATGTAGCCACAGAGACCTTGCTTGGTGCTTCATTATTGTTATTTTCCTTAATTCAAAAATAAGTCATTCTAGATTGAACATAAATGTTTTATTATCTGACTATGGAAACAATGAGATGACAATCCAAGACTAATCACATTTTCAGCAACAATAACTGAATAGGTTTACTCAGCATGCATACATTTTAAAAGACCGTTTCGTAACTGCATTTTACTAGAGGGCAGTAAAACCTTCTGCTTCACTGAGCAGATCCTCTGTCCAAATCTTCATTTACATCCCTGTGTGGGCTGTAACACTGCAAACTTGGATTTCAGTGCACTTTCCTCCCACCTTCATCTTCTCCCAGCCATTAAAGTTTATCTGAAGAATAGCACAAGACAACATTAAGCTAAAAGCAGTATTGCTACTTGTGGGCATCTTCTGTTTTCTTGCGGTCTTAGTTAATCTGTGTACGTGAATGCATTTATTTTTTCTCTTACTGTTGATGGATTGTTTGGGGATTTTTTTTGTTCTGAGGATCTTTGTGCTGAAACACCATTTTATTAAATTCACTTTATTTCTGAAATCCAAAATATCTGTGAGCCTGCTTTAAATATCATATATTAAGGACAAGCATCAGTTCTCTTTTTCTGCACCATATGATGTAGCTAAAGAAACAAGGGAGTCCCTTTTTACAAAGGCAGCTTACTACCATTTGAATCTTGCTTCTAAAACGTTGGGCACTTTTATTCAAATACAGATTTTCTGATTAAGTGACTTGTAATATGCTCCCCACATGAATGAGACATCCCCAGTTATGCATGATAATCTTCTATTGTTAAGATATTTTTCCCATTATGCAATATCCAGTGTTGTATTTCCAATGTAAGTACATTTCTTAGCAGAAAAAAACCCAGTTTTATTAGCAAGAAAGATATATTTTGGAAGCATTTGGTTACTTAGCAACAGTTTCATCTATTTTGCTAACACCCCCCCCAAAAAAAGGATACTGCTTACTACAGTACATTAGATCAGCATGCTTTGTGTAAAAGATTTTAACAGTCAAGAGATGTGACTGTGTTTAAGATTCCTTTTTCCAGTCACTAGTTCATTGTCAGCAGCAGCTACAGAGCAGCTTTATGTGCATTCAGAGACAGCCAGGAAATTAGTTCTGCATGACTGACTCAGCAATGTAGCACTGAGAACAACTCTCACCCATTTCCTTAAACAATTGTTTATTTCTTGATGTGATAACAATGTTAAATATTACAATTCTAGAGGAAAAAGATGAGAGACTTTATTTGCATTCAAGGTAAAAAAGTACTAGCACTAGCAAAGTGAAGTCCTATCTTATTTCTGGCATTACAAGGGCTAGGCTTTTTTAAAAATTATTATTGAAAGTTCAGCATAAATCATGATAGCTTGTTTAGTGTTTTCCTTGATGCTAAATGGAACTGAGAAGCAAAATGTCAGCAAACCAAAATCAAGTGAAATTAATAGAGCATTTTTAAAGTGAGAAATTTGAAATAAAATAAAATCCTTGAATCAAAAAGAAGGTTTATTAGGCTTTTTATGACAGGAAAAGAAGTCAGATATTTTTAAGTCCTGTATGCATTGAGAATTAAGATAATTCATCACAAAAGCAAATGCTTAGGGTTCAGAAGACAGATATTCAACAGATTCTTTTTGAGTTACCCTTTGCTCAAGCTGTTTGGGATTCCCCAGCCCTGGTGTTTAGCCACCTGCCCCAAGGTAAGCACTGAAAGTCCTAGGCAAGAGTTTGGGACCTTTGAACAGGCCCTGGGAAGGCAGTTGGCTGCTCCCAGTTTGCTGCAGCATGAAACAGACTGGCCTCTAAGAAAACACCAAGAACAGAGTGCATCTAGTACCTTGCTCCTCTACCCACATGAATTTATGAAGATACATGAAGTACTCAGCATTCATAGCATTGAACCCTTCCCTGAAAATATGAACTATATCCTTGATCCTTGAGCACTGTCAGGGCTTGCTCATTTCTTTCAAAACATATCCAGAAGAAACCTTTCATTTTCCACTATCAGGATAGTGGTTACAGTGTTCATTCAAGAAGGTGTAAAGGTGCAACTCTTAAGTATGGGAAAGCTTAAAGGAAAAAAATGCATGCAAAGCTTATGAAATTCCAGAGCTAAGCAGCAACTGAGTGATTCCACAGCAGCACCATTTTGGATTTAGGCAATACATTCTCTCTAAGGCTTGCTGAAAGGGCCCTGAACCCTTTTATCAGATCCTAATAATTTCTGCCTCTTTTCTATCTATGAAGTCAAACTGAAAATAATGTCTCTCAGTGTTTTGTATTCCTCTTTTCTTAAAATGGAGAGTTCTTCAACCAAGGGTTTGCTTTCTATTACAAGTTTCCATAATGTGTTAGTGGATGGTGCTAAAGGACCACTAGAAGCAGTGTGGTTTCTAGTAAAGCTCACTATTACTAATATAGTTTGGCTCCAGCCACATACAGAATATTTTTCAGGTTGCTTCTTAGCTGAAGCAAAAAGTCCACTCTTATTTTTGGATTTATCTATTCAGTTGGGTACATTTGTTTCCTGTAGCAACGTGTACTGTTTATTATTAGAGAATGAAAGAATATTGCTTGTTGTTGTGATAATTCTGCATTTTCTTTGATGTCTGATAAGAGGTTTTTTTTCTTATTAACCTCTGGGACAGCAAGACAATTTCATACTGTCAGTAAAATAGTGACAAGATTTGGCTCAGCGTTTCCTTTTTTCTACTTTCTTTTAAAAAAATAAAAGCAAAATAAAATAAAACTCTGATCCATAAATATAGATTTCATGAAACATAGAGGACATTCCGTATTGGCTATATGCAGGGAAGAAGGATAATGACATTTTAGTTTGGTTTTACAATACATTTTACTAGTATGAGTAGCTGAGTAACTTCAGTTTTCAATCTTGAATGGGTCAGTAAGGAATTCCCAAGTGATGGAATAAGACTGATATGTGAAGGATAAAGAAATGTTTTAGTGTAAGAAAGATGTGCTAAGTGGCAAGAGTGAAGCTATCAATTTGAAATGTATATCACTCTGTCCAGTCCAAAACGTTTCCTCTGAAATGTTTCTGTAACATGCCTTCCTTCAGCAAGGAAGACGTCATCACAACCAACATGACCACTATCACTGTTATTGCAGGTACATGTACCTATCCAGCAACATGTCAATAAAAAGCCAGAGGGAGAAATAAAAACTTGGTCAGATCATCGTATTAAATGTTAAAGCTAAAACCTGTATGCCATGCATGGTTCACTAAGATCATGCATGCTGTATAATTCCTCTGACACAGACACATCCTTTAGAAACTTTAAAACAGGCAACCCTGGAAAAAAATACAGTTAATTGTAAACATAGTAATGGATACCTCTCAGAGCCCTCATTGCAATTTTGAGGAAGAATAGAAGAATATGTTTTATGACTTTTATCACCAATTACTAAGACACCACATTTAAATTAAATTCTTAACTAAGCATCCCAGTGTAATAAGAAATTAATGAGTCAGCAACATGCTTTGAAGGAAGGAAGGTCAACAGCATCCTGGGCTGCATTAGGAAAAGCACTGCCAGCAGATTGAGGGAGGTGATCATTTACCTCTACTCAGCACCTCACCCACATCTGGACTACTGGGTCCACTTCTGGACTCTCCAGTACAAAAGAGACGTGGACATAATAGAGCAGATCTGGTGAAGGGCCATGGAAATGATTATGGACTGGAACATTGAAGATGATCAGAGGATTACAGCACCTCTGCTATGAGGACAGGCTGAGAGAGTTGGGACTGTTCAGCCTGGAGAAGAGAAGGCTCCAGGGAGACCTTATAGCAGCTTTCCAGTAGCTGAAGGGGGCCTACAAGAAAGCTGGAGAGGGACTTTTTACAACACCATGTAGTGATAGGACAAGGGGTAATGGCTTCAAAATGGAAGAAGGTAGATTTAGATTAGATATAAGGAAGAAATTTTTCACTGTGAGGGTAGTGAGGCACTGAAACAGGTTGGCCAGGGAATCTGTGGAGGCCCCATCCTTGGAAGTGTTAAAGACCAAGCTGGATGGGGCTTTGAGCAACCAGGTCTAGTGAGAGGTGTCCCTGACAATGGCAGGGGTGTTGGAGCTAGATGATCTTTAAGATGATCTTGAAGATGATCTTTCAACCTAAACCATTCTATGATTCTATGATCTGATATATGCGGGGAGGGTAAAAGAGATGGGACTGTTCAGCTGGACAAGAGAAGTCTCGGGGGGGATCTCATTAATATTTATAAACACTTGATCAGACGGGAGTGAAGATGAAGGAATCAGACTCTTCTTTGTGGTACCCAGTGATAGGGCAAGGGACACTGAGCACAAACTGAAATACAAGAAATTCCATTTAAACTCTTTTTTTTTTCCTTTTTTTTTGAGAAGGTGATTGAATTCTAGAACACGTTTCCCAGAGAGGTTGTGGAGTGTCCGTCCCTGGAGATAGTCAGAAAACAACTGGACATCCTGCTGTAGCTGATCCTGGCTGTGTGAAGAGCGGCTGGACTAGGTGATGGTCCTAGATGATGATCCAGAGATGCTGCCCAACCCATTGGAGACAGAGTTTTTAGCGGGACCTGTTGCGATAGGACAAGGGGTAATGTTTGTAAACTAAAAATGGGTAGATTTAAACTAGATATAAGGAAGACATTTTTTACAATGGGAGTGGTGGAACACTGGAATAGGTTGCCCAAAGAGGTTGTAGATGCCCCATCCTTGGAAACACTCAAGGTCAGGTTGGACAGGACTCAGAGCAATCTGATCTGGTTGAAGATGTCCCTGCTCATTGCAGGGGAATTGGACTAGGTGACCTTTAAACGTCCCTTCCAACCCAAACCATTCTATGATTCTATGAATCTGGATTCTGTGAAAATGGAACCACAGCTTAGGGTTGTACCTAGAATTCATCAATCAGTTTGAAAGTTAATAACCAATACAAGAAAACATGCAAATCATATAACATATGACTGATTTCTACAAGTACTAATTGTACTAACCTAAGGAGTTGTTCTCTGATACAGGAATTAGACTCTGCAAATCTGCAATTTATTGGCTGACTGATATTTAAACCTTTGTCTTCCTGCTTTAATTTAGAGACAGAGTGATTATACTTATTAGTTTTACCTAGCTCTGAGCTGGTGTTGCACATGCCCTTTTACAATTCAGGGTGATCTAAGGTTGCATTTGCATATGCCATTACATAAAAGTATAGTTATTCATAGTTTTAAAAATGTTATTAAAAAATGAGCACTTATTTTGCAGTGTGCTGGGGGTCAAGTTACCTCTTCCTATTCAGATCTAGGAAATTGTCTAAAAGCATACAGAATCAAACCACAGACAAAGGCAGGCATCCCCTTAGGATGCTTGGCCTTGAGGGGGTCAGCAAAAGGAGCAAAAAGAAAAGCAAAGAGCTTGATAACATAGCAAAATTCCATATTTATATGTTCATCCGGCTGTACAGTAAGGGATTATATAGGGCAGTGACCTGAATGAAAGCCTCAGTCCAGACCCTGGTTCCATCTGTCAATATAGGACCCCAGCCATTCACACAGTAGTACGACAATTTAGGGGGAGATGTAAATTACTCAAAGAGTAACACTCAGACCACTTATTTCTAGGGGGTACAGGGGTGTAATTAATATAAAATGGTCCAAACCCCAGGCTTACCAGCTATCAGAAGAGGAACTTTTGTGGAAACAGTTAATCAAGCAACAACAGCAAACCAAATGTGAGATAATGGGCTTTGTAGTAACTCAGAGCGTGGTCCAGATGGGAAGCTGAACAAATTCAACCCCAGGAAAACACAAGCAGCTTGACTACACCACAAATAATGATAGACAATGATCCTGAAATGTTTTTGAAGCATAAAATGCTTTAGGTTGCAGGGGCTCTCTCTAAGTCATTTAGTCTACATGCTCCTTAGGATAAACAACAAAGTTAGGTCAGGTTGTTTAGAGCCCTGTCCAATCAAGTTTTGAATATCTCCAAGGATGGAGTTCTCACAGCCTCTCTGGGCAGCCTGCTCTACTGCTTAACCACCCTCACCATGATTTTTTATTTTTTTCTTTATGTATCTGACTGGAAGGTCTCTTGCTGCAATTTGTGTCTATTGCCTCCTGTTCTTTCACTATGCACGGCTGACATAAGTCTGGTTCTTTTCTATGAAACTCTTTAACTTGTGGTAGATTGCAGTTAGATGTCCTTGATCTTCTCTTCTCCAACCTGAATAACTCCTAGTCAGTCATCTTAACCTCCTGCATCATACACTCCAGTCCCCAATCATCTTGGTAGTCAATTGTTGGACTTTCTGAAGCTTGTCTGTCTCTCTTTTGTACAGGAGGGGGTGATACTGGACACAGTATCATATATATGGCCTCAAAGTATCAAAGAGACATGAATACTTGACTTACTGACTACCCTTCTACTAACATAGTATGCAGTTAGCTTTCATTGCTGCATACAATGGTGGACCACCAAGGCTGCACAACCCTTTTCTGCAGTGTATCTTCTTAGCTGGGAGGCTGTAATGTTCCATGAGTTTATTCCATCTCAGACAGCAGGACTTTTTATTTGTCTTTGATGAATTCTTGAGTTTCTGTTGGCCTCTATCTCCAGTTTGTCAAGGTCTCTCTGAATTGCAACCCTGCCATCCAGTGTATCAAGCAGTCTTCCCAGCCTGAGGTCTCACATTGACTTAGTGAAGAAATATTCTCTACCCTAACCAGGCTGTTGTTAAGATGTTAAACACCATCAACTTCACTATCACCCAAGTAACACCACTCATAACTGATTGCCTGTTAGGTTTTGAACCATTAAGCCTAATGGTCCAGCTAATATTTTTCTTGTTTGTAGTTTACCCATCCAGTCCATATCCCCCCAGCTTGGATACAACAATGCTGTGGGAGACATTGTCAAAAGCCTAGACACTGCTAAAGCAAATGTCATTCACTGCTCTCCTCAGTGCAAGCAATCTTCTCAGAGAAGGCATAACCATTGGTATGGCACAGTTTGCCCTTATTAGACCTGTGCTAGTTGTTCCAAACCGCCTTCTTGGCCTTTATGTGTCTTGAAATGGCTTCTAGGAGGATGTGCTCCCTAACGTCCCAGGGACTGAGGCGAGGCTGACTGCCCTGTTGTTCCTTAGGTCCTTCTTTTTAATCTTTTCAAAGATGTCTGTTTCTAGCCAGCAGGAAAAATCTGCTAGTCACCGTGACCTTTCAAAGACCACAGAGGAAGGCCTCAGAATTACATTGGCCAGTTCCCTCGGCACCCTCAGATGCATCCCATGTGGTTGCATGGACTTGTGCATATCAAGATGGATTAAATAGTACCTAACTCTAATCATTCTCTACTGTGGATAGTACCTCTCTCCCTCAAGCTCAACTACTAGGCACAGAGATACAGGAGGCCCAAGACCAGTCCTGACCAGAAAAGATGAGGCAAAGAAGGTAGCAAGACTTTTCAGTGTCCTTCATCAGTGACAGACCACCCCATCCAGCAGGCCAAAATTTTTCTTTGACCCTCCTTTTGTATCTTTAACAGCACTTCTTATTCACCTTCCATCTTATTCTCCTTCTTATCTCTCTCCATTTTTAACTTCATCTGAATTTTCAACTTTCTAATTTCATTTCAGCATGTCAGAGCATGATTTTATATCCCTCCCTGGTATCCCATCTGTAGTTCCATTCTTCATACCTACTTCCACTTCCTGTATGCATAAGCAAGTATATCCTGTGAGTGATGATCACCTTCTTTCAGACTAGCCTTAGGATAAGAAGATCTCAGATTATGGATCTTCTTTATAGTAGTCATGTGAAGTATGATGTCTTATCTATCTCTCACTTTATTTGTGATTCTAGGTTGGTTTTTTAATGGTAACTCTCTGAAGAACTTCTGAACAAATGGAACAGAACATGTAATTCTCTCTGAAACCATGTTTAAATCTAGGCTGAGGGATCAAACTTTACCTGCAGTCACTGTAGAATTAAAAGAACAATCAGATCTTTCTCCTGGCAACTCTGATATAATACCCTTTTTAACTCTGTAACAGATGTGCTTTAAACATATCAGGAGAGAAAAGAAACAAAGTTTCCCAGGTGAAGTTTCATTTTCCTTCATCCTCGCTGAGAAACAGCTGGAATGCAGATAATGTACACTCCTCTTGTTTCCTATACACTGTCATTATGGTTAATGACCTAGTCAGTGCAATTCTGAACTTCATCTATACTTTGCACATATCTAGCCCTGTCTTCATTTTCCCAGCATTTCCTAAAATATTTTTTATCTCTTTTACTTGCAAATAAATCTTTATCTGGTCACAGAAAGATTACTTCTCAAAACCAGTCCTGTCTAGTTTCATTACAATAAAAAATTATTTAGGTTAAAGAAATTAGGATATTTCAAAACAAGTAAATCGAAGCTTATATGTACAAGGCTTAATTTAAATAACCTGTTTTCTTCACATCATTAGTCTTACCTTGATATCGTTGTCAGAGAGCAATGATTCAAATGGTATGGAACAGAATCATGAGATGCATATTGAAATAGAGACATAAGGCAGAGAGTTTCTGGTTTGTGACGTTTCCTACTTACAGATTTCTGAACAAACATAACCATTTGATTCTATGGAACAAAGTTTCTCTGATTCCCTTCCAACTCCTTTGAGGCAATTTATAGCTGCAGGATGTACTGAAGGGAAAATTCAGTGAACTGCCCAAATGCATAATTGAAACTGCATAACCACAGGGTCACAATAGTAGTGAGATATTTTCCCACGTGGATCTTAAGTGCTTCATTGGTTTAGATTCTGTAGAATGCAAATGTAGAATAAAAAATGGTAAATAGAGGGAGTTACAATTACTGTGACAGAAAGTTCAATGTTTTGACAGTGATCCAGAGGTGGCAAATTAGATGTACTTACAAGGAAAAACAAGAAGGTTCAGAATTAAATATCAGAAAGCTGATCCGGAAGTAATGTTGAGGTCAAGATCAAGAAAAGTCTTAATGGAATTAATTTCATGCCCAAAAAGACTTTATCCTGAAGGACCAAATAGGAATGTTAGATAAAGCCAAATAAGGAAAATGGATGAGGAACATTCTTGTGAAAATGGAAGAAGAGATTAATTAGAATTGAGTGTAAAGATGTTTGGCTTCCATGCTGACAGGCTGTTCTCCATCATAAAACAACCAAGACTGAAATGAACAGATGAAGATGTTTTACAGTAGGAAGCATTGTGGGGTTGTGTAGATGAGAAAAAGTTGTAAAGCCACCCTTAAATTAAAAAATGATAATAAAAAAAGATCAGCATAAAATCAAAACTCTAAGTAGGAAATTAAGTATTGTCATCTTTTAAAAATATGCAAAGAGAGAACAGCAGCTTTAAATTCAAAAATTTTAAACAAATCAAGTATTCTGAATATCTGTCCAACAAAATCAGAAGATCTGTATTTTATGAAAGCTCAGCAGTCACATTCAAAATAGCCCAGAAGACCATCCCAAAGCGCATATGAATACAAGGAATGGTATTATCTCTAGTGATTCTATAAACTTGCTTAAAAAGGATAGTTTAGCAATGGGATAGTCTCAGCAGAAAGACTATGAAGATTAAAATGTGTTTGTTCAGAAGGCATTTAAATGATGCTAATGGATAACTAGATATATTATTGTGACAAGCCAAAGGAAAAGTGGGTAGAGACAGAACTATTGAGTGTGGGACCCTTACCTGTTATCCCAAAGGGAATCAGTGATTTGCCAAATAAGATTCTAAGAAAGTGTCTGAGGGATCAGACAGAATCAGGAAATGGTTTAGTGAAAGGAAAGTTGAGTTAAAGAGGAGAATGATCATTAAATGAGATAGAAATCAAGTCAATGAATTAAGGTGAAATACCAGGAGTGAGGGGAGAAAACATACGGACTGTGAGACACTGATGAATTCTTGCTGTATCAACTTATGGCCAACCAAGGATTTTAACCATATACATCCAGCACAGTTTTCAGTTATTTTGCTCACACACCAAAATTGCCTCTTTATGATAACATTGATGTATTCTACACGAGTATTGAGTATAAACTTAAATTAAATGTTTTCTCTTGGAAAAATAATTAAACTTCTTATTCATTTTAGAGCATATCATGGTGCATTTTAATTTGGAAAGGAAAAAGGATAACACCAAATTACACTAATAACCAAAGTAATACTAATAATTTTGAAATGAAAAAGATAAGAGTTCGCTGATTGTGAGCAATTAGTCTGTAACAGCAGGTAGCCTGAGATTTCATTTCACTAAAGAATTTCTATTTTGTGCCTTCAAGGGATTTAGTTTTCTTTGTTTAAATGAATTTTAAAAAAATCCTGAGGCACCATAACATGTATGTACATAATGTCATAGTGCTCCTTGTCCTTTCCCTGTCTAGCCTCCACCTCCTCTGTGACCCTGACTGCATACGGCACTCTGCTTGTGCAGTTCCCAAGGAAGCATCTAACTCCTTTTTCCTGACACAGTGCTCACTCACACATAGGTAGTATCCCTGAACCTGATTCCCAGATATGGGCACCTGGAGTTGCCAAGATCACGTGTGAATACCTATGGTGGGTGGAGGGTTGACCTTGGGTGGCTGCAGACCCTCAACAGCCTCTCTGTCAATCACTCCCCCTCCTCAGCAGGACAAGGGGGAGAAAATATAATGAAAGCTCAATTTTCATCACAGGCAAAACAGATTCGATTGGGGGAAAAATAATTTAATTTCTTGCCAATTAGAGTAGGATAGTAAGAAACAAAGACAAAAACTAAACCACCTTCCCCTCACCCCCACCTCCTCCTTCTCTGATCTTGGTGTTCACAGGGTTGTTTCTTAAATTTGAGGGGTTTTTTACTCACTGGTCTCCATTGGGCAGAATTTTGCCCTTTCTTAAATATGTTTTCCCCGAGGCGCCCCCACCATGGCAGCGGGGGTGGGTTAGAGCCGGCTGGAACTGGCTGTGTCCGGCTCGGGGCAGCCCCGGCCTCTCCTCACAGAGGCCACCATGCAGCCCACCCCCCGCCAGAGCCTTACCCCGCACTCCCAAAACAAATGCAGAATCACGCACAACCGAAACATACCCAGTTTGTGCTCCAGGATTTCTGGGGGTGTGATGGAGGGCCTGGGAGCAATAGGCTTTGATTAGTCAGCGTGTACATTTAGGCCACGCTCACATACTCCTTTCCAGTTGCTTCTGCCATGCAAGATACAGATGCACCAGTATAGCCTCAGAAGCTGTTTTGGAATTTTGTTATTTGAACTAATCCAACCACTTTGTGAGATGTTTTGACAAAATATATTTGTCTTTCCTGAGGCTTTCTACAGTAATATTTTTAGCCAGTCCACCTGAGGCACTTCCAGCTCAGCATACTTCTTTCTTTGAATTCAGCCTGTGTCAAGCTGCAGGACTGGCACAACTGATGTACTCTTCCTATTTGTGGTTCAGAAGCTATTTTGGCAGGATGTAGGAAAATGCTGAGGAAGACGTAGAACATCTCAGCCGTATTTTCTACTTCCAGATCTTTAAGAAGAATACATTCATGTTTGCAGTAAGAACATGTTGTGGCTTCCCATACACAAACTGGAATGCTTCAAGCATGAACCCGGCACAGACAGGTGACATTGCATTGCCATAATGCATGTGGTCACTCACACTGGAGAGGCATTTATTTAACACCCACCTCTACCAACTTCCTCAAGATATTTTAATACCTGAAGATTTCAAATGCTTCTCCCTAAACAATGCTGCTTGCAGAACTTGCAAAGGGAAGCAAAATCCTGCTGTATCCTTCTGTGCGGCAAGACAGTATCGTCTAATAGTTGCTTGGCTCATCTCAGCAATCCAAATGATGGCTGCATTTTCATTACAAGGTGGACAGAAAAAAAGCCTTCTTTAAAGCAAAATCACATTTCCTTCCATATCTCCAGCAATTGTAATACTTCTGTCAATATCTCATGCAGTTGAGACCGGAGCTGAAGCATATACACACTGGACATAAGGGTTTTACATGGAGGCAGTTAAGAGGAAGCAAAGCATAAAACACAGGTTGCAGCTGAGGATAAGCTTTTATGGGATATATGCCTGAGCATGACAACACTATAGCAATAGTGAGGAAAATGACAGATGTACTGCAGTGGCTGGAAAAGAAAATTAGCTTCCTCAGGATCTAATTTGGGTATGCTTGTTTGTTTTAGCAGAGCTATGTTATAAATATATTCTGAAGAGTGCCAATCACTTGTAAAGCAATCTCAGAATGATATGCATTCAATTACAAAACAGTGTCCTGGTGTGAAATCTGGAAGATTTTTTCTTAAACCATTTAAAACTGGACTATATAAATACCTAGACAGCACTTTGTAGAGAGAATCAAACCCTGAGAAGAGCATTACCTTAATGACCCAATAGATGTTTTGATTTTCTAATTTGTATGACAGAGCCATCTCATAGTGTATATAACTAGAGGGCTGTAACAAATACATGCATTTTACTTACTATATTTAGTAACAGCCTCTCAGGAACCTGAAAATATTCATTTCCTTATTCTTCTGTGCTTCTGAAATGTTTTTCACAATATTTCACAGACTGTATTTACAAATGAATTATCTAGATCTAATCTACATTAGTCCAGTGAGAAATGAATTCCTCTTTTACTAATAACAGCATTCAAATGGTTATGGAACTACTGCTCTTTAACCATTGATCATGATCCCTAAATTCTCATAGTAAAGACTGAGAAATGTAGACCCACCATCCAGGCAATACAGATAAACAGGCTAAGGCTGGAGGACAGTTCACTGCATTTACAATTAGCAAGTAGTGCTGCATAGTAGGAACAGGTTGGTAGACCTACACAGTTGATGCTGAGGACCTGATGTTGATGTTATATATGTTTCAGAGATTGCTATGCTAAAACTAGTTTGGTCCCACGAACTCGAGGTTTTAAGCAGCTGGAGTGCCTGGGAGCACATGGTCAGGTTAGTTTCACAGAATCACAGAATCACAGGGGTTGGAAGGAACCTCTGGAGATCACCTAGTCCAACCTCCCTGCCAGAGCAGGGTCATCGAGAGGAGGTTGCACAGGATGGCATCCAGGCGGGTTTGGAATGTCTCCAGAGTCAGAGACTCCACCACCTGTCTGGGCAGCTTCTTCCAGTGCTCTGCCACCCTCAAAGTAAAGAAGCTCCTCCTCATGTTTAGATGGAACTTCCTGTGGTCAATTTTGTGCCCATTACCTCTTGTCCTTTCATCTGAAAGGAGTTTCACTTGTGTGAGGAGTGACTGCTCCGTGATGCCAACAAGTGCCTCCATGACACCAATAAGTGCAGCAAAGGAGCTAATTGGGAGATTCACCTGAAAAACACTTCTCTGATCTTAACTAAAATCCTATTGTGAACATGTCCTGTCAGAGATTCCTCACACAGTTTTGGACTTCTTTTTGTTTTTCTGTGACAGTATCACATGGTGAACAGTAAATTCTGTATTTAGTTTCTTGGAAACATAATGATAGTTAGGGACTAACAAGATTCTTCATATAAAAGAAATATGAAAGGACTTTATTAGCAAAGCACGATAGATTGATGTTTATATTACGATAAAAGCAATAAAAAAGGCAGTATCAGATGGGGTCAGCTGCATACATATACAAGCTTAACACAAAAAAATTCTTCATGATCTTTAGGTCAAAACAATCCTCATTCTAACCTGCATTGCAAATTTTACTGAAACTCGGACTGCAACAGTGTCAGCAACTGCTTGAGGGGAAGCATTAACAAGTGGATTCTGCCTCTAATACTCCTTCAAAGGCCTGTTGTGCAGGGAATTTCTGTGAAGTTGTGAAGCTGATCTGGAAGGGGCAAGGAGATGAGCCGTATAACCTTAATAACCCTTAAACTACTAGACTGAACAACTCTTGTTTGGCAAGTGTTTCCATAAGATGGAAACAAGAGTAAGATTTGCCCCTGAAGTAATAAAATAATACAGAAAGTTACTTCAGTATGTCAAAGGCTAGATAATGAAAGCAAGGAAGAGAGCAAAAGAGGAGAGGTGGGTTGATTTGTTTATTTGCTTTTATATTCTATGTAAACAGAAAAGAAGGTTTTTTCATGTTCTCTGCAACCAACACTGAAAAGGCATAAAAATACTGTCAAGACCAAGAATTTCCATAGGAATTATCACCTCAGTGTTTGCATATTTTTTTCAGATTTAGAGTGAAAGCAATAGGACTTCCTTGCCCAAATCAGTAAATACAAAGAAATATATGGAAAGTAAAATGTCTTAACATTTGACATATTAAGATACCTTTGACCTATTGCCATCCTATAAGATTATCTCTATTACATACTATTATACATGTGTGGATATACATGCCTATATAAATACAAAACCACGTAGTACAGAACTATATAAAATTTTGTTCCTGCATTACAGCTTAGTGACTACAAGATGTGCCCATTCAAAAATGTTTAGGATTTCAAAAGTTTCAAACCCAGTCCACTTTCCTCCAGACTCTTTATTTCTCATGTGGAATTCTGGTTCAGTTCCCAGCCAATACAGGAATGACCTGTGGGAACAATTCCTTTTTTTTGTCTTTGATAAAGACCCCGATGGACATTTAATAAACACTTAACTCTTACCAGTGGTGGTGTGACAATGTGCCTTGCTTGAAAGATAGATACTGCATAACTCTGCTCTCCCATTAGTCACAATCCCTAGGTTTTCCATGTCACACAATAAAGTTCTGTTCTAAAACTGAAAACCTCTAGTTTTTGTCCAGTGTAGAATTTTTGGTTTACATTTTTAATTATCAATTTTAAATAGAATTTTAAGATTCCATGTATGGCATTTACTCCATAATATAGGAGGAGTTGCAATATGTGCATAAATTCTTTGATGTTTGTGGTTGTTTATCTGGCTTATCCATTTAGCATACGGGATATGGATAATTGTGAAAAGGAGTTAGCTAGCAGTGGGCTGAGAGGCTGTAAATATTTTGCCTATATATATTTTACATATGAAAAGATTGCCAAAAAGGAAACATAATATACAAACATGTCTCTTATTACATATAGTTGCAAGCTTTCGTTCTGAAGGCACAGTGTTTTGAAATTGTTAACTATAGTTCCCTTTCATTCTTCATAGAATAATGAAGAGCAATAAAAAGATAGTTCTGAGAAATATTTTAATTTATGCACATTTTATAAACAAATTTGGTAAATGAGAAATTGCAAGACATCTTTTTCAACATATTTTCCAACATCTCCAGGGCAAGTCTGATGCTGTTCATCATCACCGCTATACTTTAACACTTACTCTCTCCAACTTTCTCCATATTTTCCTGTTTTGTGTATGTACGTAATCTAAGTATGTCTTACATCTGCTTCTTTTTCACTGATGTTATTAGTCATTGCAATGAACTTATTCATGACAATAACTCTATAGCATTTTCAGTCCTGTTGCAATTATTCCAGTTGTATCTGGGTGGAAAGAATTAGAGCTCAGAATAATAATGCTGAGAAGCTTTAACAGCTTACTTTAAAAAATATGGAAAGAGAGAACATGGAGAAAATATAGAGACTGATCTTTCAGCACAGAAGTCAATGAGAAATTTTCCTTCAAATGTCTGGCGTTCAAGGTATCAATTCCAGGAAAAGTGTTTAGGATAAATCACCTTAAAAGAAGAAGAAATATTTTTGAAAAACATGCTTTAAGGAGTTGGAGAGCCTGAGGTAGAGAAAAAAAACAAAAAAACAGAACTGTGCTCTTTATCTGCAATGAGATTGTGAAAAGATGGAAAGACAATTTGGATCTCCTCGTGAAAAGTTTTCACCTACAAATCACAGAGAAGATCAAAAGTGCTCAAATCACTTCTTGAAAGAGGCATGGTACTTTGCTCCGCCTTTGTTTTGTAAAAATTCAAAGACTTAATTTAATCATCATCAAAGGTAAAATTAATCAGAAAACAGAAAATGCAGAAGAAAACTACTAAGCACTGCAACAGTTTGTCATCCAGTTTTATGCATGCTGTCATTTTAGATTTTGTTTGCAGATTGGAAATAAATGAATTTTCCATTATACATTTTTTATTACAAGAATTAAACAATAAGTACTAATCTTTAAGTGTATAAATTCTTGAAAATGGACATTTACATTTCATGTCTCAGTTAATTTAAAAAAAATAATGGGGAAAAAACCCCAAATTCCCATAGAATTATACTCACTTTTAAAGGCAATGAATTGATCTAAAAAATTTTCATTAAATCAAATTTACATTGCATTTGAAAAATACGTATTTGTAGGATTTCACTGTTAATCCTTTCTGACTCTTTTCTTCTACGAATTACTCTATCACCTCTTGCCTATCTCAGGTTAGTACAGATTAGTACCCAACAAAAACTCCAGTAGATTTTGCAGTAACAGAAGTTTCAGTCAGTTCTTTATTAAATAAAAAAAATATGAAAAATGTGCTGCTTTGACATAAAGTTCTGAAAATTACCACGGTTATCACACTATCATTTTCAACTCATTTATGTTGTTAAGTAGTTTTTAATATTTCTGAAGCACCAAAAATATGCTAAGTGCTTCCTAGTCAATTAGCAATCACTAATTCATCTCTCCATGATGTATCACTATATACATTCAGATAAATTGACAGGATTAAGGCAAATTATGTCAAAAAAGAATACATATGAACACTTATGCATGTATATCTCGTTGGTTCTATAAAATGGTTTTTAAATATGTTTTTGAATGCCATTTTGTCTACCCTTTATAATTACAAGAATTTTAAGAAAAGAAAACCTCAAAAGTTTGGTTCTTATTTGAATAGATGTTTAACATTGTGTTTTTTCTTAAACCAAACCAAACTTTTAATTTTAATTATAATTATGCAGATTAACAGTGAAAGAGGACAACACTAATGTAATACCCTCAAAAAACGTGTTATACAAACTGCAGCTTGAGTTCAAGTAAATTCTTAAAAACTACCAAGTCATTTGAAAAAAAATGCATTTCTTCAATTGTATTTGCAGCTTGTTGAAAACAGTATTAAAGGATTGTTAAATTGTATTCCTCATATTTGCTGTCTTTCACTGTAACTGTGGGGAATGGAACTGCTGTGACCATACTCACATCTGAATTTCATCAAAGACAATTTGGTCTTGAATGAAAAACAAAAAATTACACAGAGATTATTATTGTAGATTATTATTATCTTGGCCTTTTATTTGTTTTAACCTGCCATTGAAGGGATGATTTTTAAATTATTACTACTAATGCCATATTATCCTGCAGACCATCATTAATAGTATTTGGTCAAAGGTGTATGTTGCAAGAGATCATATTACAGGTAGATCTGACTGATTTGACTCATTTTAGAAATTATTTTTCAATTTCAGCTCTTTTTAGAATACATCATATATTTTTGATCTACTTTGTAAAACCTTCTGGATGCTAAGATATATGGATATCTTTAACGCAAGGTTACCAAATGTGAATCCTTTTCAAAAATCTCCTGATTTCCATGACATGTAAAAACATAACAACATCAGTGGGTCAGAGAAAAGGGTCCTTTTTGTGCCCATTTATCCTGGACTGCCAATTACCAAAATCCTTCTCAAGGAACCACTGATCTTTCAAATCCTGTTTCTTTTAAAAAATCAGCTGAAATCCTGGATATTTGTCGGTGAATAGTTTTCCTGATTTGTGCAATAATGCACTAAAACTGCTTAAATTGTCACCTTCTTCTTCTGCTGGGCCCTCTAATGAAAGGATCAAGACTTTGGACTTTATGGTTAAAGAGTGGCCAACTCTATTGCCCCCAGTCAAGCTTTAAAATCTCAGCTGAGACATACAGTGCAACTTCAGATTGCTCCCAAAATGTCCTCCCAGGTTGCAGAGAATTGCAATAGAAATCATAGAATCATAGAATGGTTTAGGTTGGAAGGGACCTTAAAGATCATCTAGTTCCAACGCCCCTCCCATAGGCAAGGACAGCTCCCACTAGATCAGATTGTTCAAAGCCTTATCCAACCTGGCCTTGAACACTTCTCCAGGCTGAACAACCACAGCTCTCTCAGCCTGTCCTCATAGCAGAGGTGCTTTAACCCTCTGATTATCTTCGTGGCCCTCCTCTGGACCCGCTCCAACAGGTCTATGTTGGGGGCTCCAGAGCTGGACACAGTATTCTAGGTGGGGTCTCACAAGAGCGGAGTAGAGGGGCAGAATCACCTGCCTCGACCTGCTGGCCACGCTTCTTTTGATGCAGCCCAGGATGTGGTTGGCCTTCTGGGCTGCAAGCGCACATTGGTGGCTCATGTGGAGCTTCTCATCTACCAACACCCCCAAGTCCCTCTCCTCAGGGCTGCTCTCAATCCCTGTCCAGCCTGTATTTGTGCTTGGGATTGCCCTGATCCACATGCAGGACCTTTCACTTGGCCTTACTGAGACTGGAGAATCAATAGGAGTGTCTGGATGTGGAAACAGCAGAAGAGACTAAGTAAAACAGTGTTTATAGCACCTAAATGAGCAGGTCAAGAAGATCCCTGCACTGGTAGCACATGCAGTATACATAGGACAAGAAAATTAAGGACAGCCCACATGCTGAACAGGATAAGCACCTTAAGGCACAAAGGTACAGAGACAAAGGGAAGTGAATCCCTCCAAATGGTGCGTAGAGGTTGGACAGCACTGAGAGAAAAAAATCCTAATTGAGGTCAGCTCCTAAAGGATATAAAAAGGACATCCAAAACTATCATGGCTGCCCATCTAGGAATAAGCTAAGAGACTTGATAATGACTCAATACACAGTGCTTCATGTCATCACAAGGAGTCCTGGCCAGCCCACCTGGGTACCTTAATCCTTGAATGCTGGACCGACTACTTGTACAAACACATGCTCTGCTTGTTATGAGAATGTGCGTATGAAGCATTTTGTTTTAAAATAAAACCATGTTGCCCTCCTACAAGGCCTCATGGTAAATTTTATTACATTGTTGTTGTCAGAATTCAACATTCTACAAGGTCTCAAGATGCCAAGAGCTAAGAAGTCATAATCACCTGGTACTAATGACAATGCAGTGATGTTTAATTAAACTGCTACTTACCTGCTGAGTCCAAGGCCATACCACAAGACCCCATAAATAAGTGTCTGTGGTGGGTTGACCTTGGCTGGATGCCAGGTGCCCACCAAGCCACTCTATCACTCCCCCTCCTCAACTGGACAGTGGAGAAAAATACGACAAGAGGCTCATGTGTGGAGATAAGGACAAGGAGATCACTCAGTAATTACTGTCACAGGGAAAACAGACTAGACTTAGGGAAAATTAATTTAATTTATTACCAATCAAATCAGAGTAGGGTAATGAGAAATAAAACCAAATCTTAAAAACACCTTGCCCCCACTCCTTGCTGCTTCTCGGGCTTAATTTCACTCCCAATTTTCTCTACCTCCTCCCCTCGAGCAGCTCAGAGGGATGGTGAATGGGGACTGTGGTCAGTTCATCACATGTTGTCTCTGCCGCTCCTTCCCCCTCAGGGGGAGGACTCCCCACACTCTTCTCCTGCTCCAGCACGGGCTCCCTCCCATGGGAGACAGTCCTCCATGAACTTCTCTAACGTGAGTCCTTCCCATGGGCTGCAGTTCTTCACAAACTGCTCCAGCATGGGTCCCCACGCAGTCACAAGTCCTGCCAGTAAACCTGCTCCAACATGGGCTCCTCTCCACGGGGTCACAGATTCCACTGGGTACATACACCTGTTCCAGGGTTGGGGTCATCCATGGGCTGCAGGGTGGATATCTGCTCCACTCTGGATCTCCATGGGCTGCAGGGCAACAGCCTTGCCTCACCATGGTCTTCACCATGGGCTGCAGGGAAATCTCTACTCCAGTGTCTGGAGCAACTCCTCCCCCTCCTTCTTCACTGACCTTGGTATCTGCAGAGTTGTTTCTCTCACGTATTCTCACTTCTCTTTTCCAGCTGTTGCACAGCAGGGTTTTTTTCCCTTTCTTAAATATGTTATCACAGAGGTGCTACCACCGTCACTGATTGACTCAGCCCTGGCCAGCAGTGGGTCTGTCATGGAGCCAGCTGGCATTGTCTCTGTTAGACATAGGGGAAGCTTCTAGCAGCTTCTCACAGAAGCCACCCCTGTAGCCCCCCGCTATCAAAACCCTGCCAATCCACTACATTGTCTAAAGACAGCCTGCAATTTTTCTATATGGAAATGTCGTGGTTCGGGCTGGACGGGCCACTGAAACAAATGACAGATGGTCTTGCCCACTTCTCTCTCCAAGGAGAGGAGGGAGAAAGAAACGAGACGTGAGTTCAAAAAAGAAACTAAACTGCTTTAATGAAATTATTAATAAAACAATAAAAAAGAAAATAATAAAATATATACAAAACTGTATCAAGCTCCCAGGATGACAATCACATCACCAGCATGCGTGGGGAAAGTCCCAGACTGGACTCAGTGACGGACAGGAACTGGATTCCGGATCTGGATTCAGGAACGCATGGATAGGGATCAAAGGCAGACGAACAGACAGAGTTCTCCTCAGATACCCACCATTGAAGAAAGAGGCTCACCCTTTGATCCCTCAGCTTTTATACTGAGCACGAGGCAGATGGGATGGAATACCCTGTTGGTCAGGTTTGGGTCACCTGTCCTGTCTGCTCCTCCCCGCAGGTGTGACCCCTCTACGCTTTTCCACTTCCGACTCTCCAACAGGACATATAACAAAGTTAGCTGACCTTGGTTGTTATAGCAACAAGTACAAGCAACCAAGAGCTTCTCTGCATACCATTCCTTGGCATAAATTACAAACCATCAGGTCTTATCACTCTGGGAGCGGACTACAGTCTTAAAAATACATTGTTGATTTCAGAGAGTTCAGTTAGTTAGAAGAGGCTTAGCTGCAAAGTAAAATTACTGAACAGAAAATCAGTTCTGTTCTACCTCAAACCAGGACAGGAAACAATCATTTCAATATGTAAAGTTAAAAACAGTAGTTCTGCTTACTGAGGGTCCAAAAGAATTCATACAAATTAGTTGTAAAACAGAATAATCTGACATCATGCACTAGAAGTTTCAGCAGCTGACTCTATTTGCATGCTATTTTTGAGCCATTTCTTTTTCACTATTCAAAAGTTCCAGTATTTGGTTTTATTTCCTTATAAGTCTATATAAAATGTTCAGTATTTAAGAACGACAAGGACACAAATCCATTACCATTTTCTTTCAGGAAACAAATGCTTCACTACTATTTTAATGTTTTGATTTAGACCTTGGTTTTGCATGTTATTTATTTGTTTATTTAAAGCAAGGAAAGCAATAAACACCTGCATTTAAATGCCCTTTTGACCAGTAAAAAGCTAATTTATGGTTTTCTGAAAGCATCTTGAAGTGAAAACTAAAATGGTAAATGTAAATAGGCACTATTCTTATATTTTACATGAACACAAAGACAGAACGGAGAATGTTTTACCTTCGGACTGTAACTCCACCTGATATCTTCAGACAGCTATAGATAGCCTATGTATACATATAAAGAAGCAGTAGGATTGGTTTTACATGAAGAGGTCTTACACACCGATCTGCCTAATAGAATTGATGTACTTCTGAGGAGCACCATAAAGCAGCACTTCAACAAATAAAGGTCTAGCTACAAAGCTGTGATACGAACAAAAAGACAAATACATGCAAATTAATACTTTTCAAGTGTAAAAACGGGGCAAAAATATTATAGTCTAGCAATAAGTCTTATCAATCTGTTGTGAGAGAAAAAAGAAAAAGCTTCTACAAACATACCGTTGCCAGTAACCAGGGAAATGTTAATTTATATTCACTTAGATTAAGGAAATAGAGTCCATAAATATTGAGATTCATTAATATAGTTGGATCTTGCATATTCTCAAGCTTTCCAAAAATTAAAAAAAATAAGCAAATAATAAAGGTCAAAAGTGGAGATATTACAGTCAGCTAAACTCACTTTGCACCACGAAAATGAGAATTTCCTCAAGTGACCCAAAGCCAACAGAAATAATAAAGACACTACCTGTATTAGTCACCTGATGCTTTACTTTATACAAAGAGATAGGGACAGAAGAGATTTTTGTTATTTCCAGTGCTTCATGGATTTGAGGTCACAGAGTATGCTTGTACCAGTTGTACAGGATGTTGTTGACCTCAGCCTGCAACTGCAACTTGATCTGGAGTCAAGCAACTGGTACCTATGGAACTCTTTAACGCATTTCCATTGAAACTAAGTCATTTTTCCTTCAGATAATAGAATGTATAGAGATACAGCCAACTTCACAGCAGCATTTTTCTCTCAGACATACATATGCACAAACATAAGTACCACTGTCAACCGAACAAAGCACATTTTCTCTTTCTCCTAAAATTACATCCATTCATAATCACAGAGTTAGTGAAGTTCAAAATATAAAAGAGCTATTACATTATTTAGACTACCCTTTTGCAAGTGGTGCGTTGTACCTTATAAATTATTTCCTTTTTTGTTTCAGTGTTTCAATTTTTTTTTGTTTTATAGTTTCAAGTCTAATTGATGTCACCATGAGAAGACTATTTCTCTACTTTCAGTCTAAGTTTTCATTTTCTTAATTTCACACTTTCATATCCATTTATAATTTCTGTTGTTATTCTTTTGAGCCACTTTTTTCTATGAATTTACAACTTGCAGACAGACAAGCTGTCTTTCTTCACAACTGCCTTTAAAAAAAATGCTGGACCAAATGAATCAATTTTGTATCAAACTATTATTCGGTAAAGCTGTTAAACAGCAAAGGACTTTAGACCATACATAGGACAAGTTCTTCATAGTCAAGGCCTGACTATTAGAAGACTTAATTTTCACTTTTCTTTGGTCACAAATCATAAAGTATTGTACCTCTCTACAGAGACCTTGTGGTCCGTACCAAATAGAGGATTTATTAATCCATTATGAATGATATATGCCATGATTTTGCCATGAACTCAGAACCCTCTTTTTCAAAAAAAATGGAAAAAAGGATGATTTGATTTGATTTGACTTGATCAAAACATAGCTTGTATATGAACTGTTGATCCATCACATTCTGTCACGCTCTGGAGAGCAAGGGAGTCTCTTTATCTCCATATCATCTGCATTTGTGATGGCAAATCTCTTAAAAGTAATACACATTGACAAAATATAAGGGAATTTCACATAAAATCTCGTCCTTGTGATATCATCTGAAACAGGCGGATCTGGAACCAATTTATTGAGTGTAAATTACCGCCAACTTTGCTTTGAATAACAAAATGCTCCAGAGATTTCTGAAATATGTAGCCACAGGGAGCTGTCAGGCTACATGAGCACTTTTATATGTTTTTTAACACATCTTTCAACTTAATCAGATACACAAATGCACAACCTAGAACTCAGGGAAATTATGTGGATTTGTCACACTGCCTGAAGGACTTTGGGATCTGCGAACCAGTGAATGGATTACAACAAACCATGAACATAATTTGTTAATCTGTAACAGCTAAAATACGGATATTTGCCATATTGATGTCTATGAATCTCAGAATAATAAATAATTCTAGTGGAATTCAGTTTAAGTTATTCATTCAAAATCAATAATATTCTCTTTATTTTCTTAAACAGAGTAAGATAACGTAAATTGTGTGTATATGAAAAGGACTGTAACAAGCAGAGCTGGTAAATTGTACTGCTGAATTATTATGGGGAAGGGAAGGGAAGGGAAGGGAAGGGAAGGGA
>VFFE01007237.1:1162954-1176779 GCA_008921705.1 Burhinus oedicnemus | reverse complement strand
ATTTTGGACTATTTTTTTTTTTTTTTAAACTGGCTGTGCATATATTTATTACACTATCGGTACTGGTAACTGAAGTGATCCACTACAAGCACTTTCACTGATATTTTCCAAATTAAAAATACCATTACTTTTTGTAGATCTGTAAACTCTGTTTCTACTTTATTGTTATTTTCAAACTCTGCTTGCAGAAGAAATAAGTCAAGAATACTAGTATGAAGCTAAGCACATTCTGGATAACTGCATATTCATAACATGAGGCTGTTTATATTCAGCTAGTGGAGTTACATCTTCCTTTACCTTTTTACAGTTTACAGCATATCAGATTTGTCCTTACTGGCTAAAAAATAGACCTCATTTCACTTCTACTTTTGCAAATCAAGATGATCATCACTGAAACTGGCAGAGCTAGAACAGTGTAAATAAGAATAATTGACATCAGAATCAGACCCATCAGTAAAGCTGAAGAGGAATTTTCAGAGTATTTTTCCATCATTCACAATATCAGTCAATTCAAAGTAAAATGGTGAATAGAAACATCACTTTTCATCATAAGGTATATGAAAAGTGGCAAAATCCATTTTTATGATAATATTGTAATGACTTCTGAATTTTAATTTTCAGAAACACTTCCATTTCCATTTGTTTCAATGCTATTTGCAAAATATTGAAATTGGAATAAACTGTGATTTTTTTCAAAATCAAAAGTTTCAGCTGAAAAAAGACAAAACTGAAAAATTCAAAACAATTCAAAACAATTTGACTTTGTTTTGTTCTAGAAAAGCAGAAATTTACATTTTGCTAAACTCCCAACTAAAAAAATATGGTTTCCACAATGATATACTAATAAGCTCTTTACACCATTTTCTCCTCTGGAATAATGAAATTTCTTTATTTTTCCCAGAAGTATTTACCAGTAGATCAATTTTAACTGTTAACTGTTAACTCCTGAGACATACACTGAAACTGCAGTTCTTGACATTGCTTGTTTTCTATTGCCTAGGGAAGAAAAAAATCTCTCTTCAGTGAATTATGGGACATCTTTGGATTACTACATTGGTTCAAGTAGTATAGAAATCCTTTTCACACCACCCTTGAGGACTTCTGTCTCACAATACACTTTTGTGTCATAGTCACTACATTTATTTTTGACCAAGGCCGTCAAAGCATATGTAACTTGCAGCTGAATCTCCAACACCTTCGCACAAAAGCAGATGCCAGTTTTAAAACAAAATATAAAATGTAAAACTTTTAGAAAATAAATACTATTTTCTTAATCTAGACAAGATTCCACATGATATTTCAATAGTGTCTGCACATGCTCAGGTATATGTATGATGCGTATGTTCATAATTCTAAAGTGAATTAACTATTACGGGTTTCCAAAGATGACTCTTTGTTGTACAAAAGCATTCCAGTCTAGGAGACTATTTACCAATCTCCAGGCTGCAACCTTGGAAGAAGATGCTCTGCAACAAGGGTCTCTCAAGGGTGGTAAGATTTTCAGCTGTTTGGATTGACTTCCATAATGTGAAAATCATGACAGCTGAAGTTATATTGACATGTCTAATGTGTTGGGCTTGCTGCAGATCTGAGCATCAGGATCAGGCTATAGCTGTGACTGGGCTTCCTTTTTGGTATTTTTTTTTTGAAGGGAACCTGTAAGCCCTCCCAATTCTGAGCAGCCACAGATGTAGAACTACGTGGTATTTAACTGGCAGGTAATGTGATGAATTTTGAACAGGTCATGGCAGTTCAATAGAATTTTTTAGGATCTTAAAAAGCTATTATGAGTTTATACAGTAAAGATAGTAATTAGGAAAACTAGATTTGTTTTAAATTATATTGTTTTTCTAGATATTGGTACCAAAAATTTAATACAAATTTCTTCCTGTCTGAGGCAGAGTATCTATCAGCATCTTTCAGGATGTGCAGTTCTGGATAATGTTCTAGTTTAAAATAAGTTAAACAGGCATCTCTGGCCACAGACAATGGGAAAAGATGGAGGAAATAAACACCTCCAATATGAATACCAAGGATTGCACCATTGCCATTAAAAAAACAAAGTATAGTAAGTTCCAGCAAAATACTTTAGCAAATAAAAATGGCAGTCCTCGTGTCAGAGGAAGAAAAGAAGGAATAAACATATAACACACCTAAAAAGGCAATAAACCTCACAAAGCCTAGAATTTCATCAAAAGTAATTTTCTTCTCTGTGATCTGGAAATATGGAACATTTAGAATGCAAACAAGAAAAAAGTGTATAAGATTAGCCCTAAGATGCTGTAAATAAGCAAACTTGGCTAAATATTGGTCTGAATCATTAGAGTTTGTTGAATCATAGAATCATAGAATCACCTAAGTTGGAAGAGACCTTTAAGATCATCGAGTCCAACCATCAACCTAACACTGCCAAAACCACTACTAAACCATGTCCCTAAGCACTATGTCTACATGTCTTTTAAATACCTCGAGGGATGGCAATTCCACCACTTCCCTGGCAGCCTGTTCCAATGCTTGATAACCCTTTCTGTGAAGAAATTTTCCCTAATATGCAATCTAAAACCTCCGGCACAACTTGAGTCCATTTCCTCTTGTCCTATCGCTTGTTACTTGGGAGAAGAGATTGACCCCCACCTCTCTACAACCTCCTTTCAGGTAGTTGTAGAGAGCAATGAGGTGTCCCCTGAGCCTCTTTCAAATATGTCAGTGAACACAATGTCACCTCCCTCGGGCAGCCAGCAGGTCTTACTGGGTTTACAGTATGCCATGCAACAAATGAGACACCGGCCAAAATTTTGTAAAGTATACCAGATCCACTTGCTTATTTTATCAAAGTTAACAGTCCATGTATCAGGTTTACATAAAGAAAAATGTTTTTTAAAGGTTTATGCTAAAAGCTGGCACATAATAAATTGATTGCATTCAATTTATCCAATTATAAAAGTATAAAAGTCTCAAATGACCTCAAGGACTTAAACTTCATGGTCCTGGTATCTTAATTATGAGACACAGCTTCCTTAAGGAACCCTCCAGCTTACTGGAAATAAGATTCATACAATATAAAAACCTCAATGCCAAAAGCTAGTTAATGGTAATGTAACACAGGAAACCACCTAATTTGCCCTTCAGTAAATCTAAGATACTATACAGAAAGAAAAAGATGCTACAATTTTTGGGTGGCACTCTTTGTTTTAACTTCTTCACTTCTACATAAAAGTCAAACTATTGACTGGCTCTGGGCAGCAAACATGGGACAGCATTAGATGAGCTGCTCAAGCACCAAGGCCATGTCCAAGAAACTGTATGAGACAAAGAGTGACCTCCTTAGAGGTGATTTGCTGCGAGGAGGGATTGGCAGAGCCTCAGTTCAAGTCAGAGCTCCAACACTACAGACATGGAGAGGAACGCCAGCCAGTGCAGAGATGTGGATGGGGAGGTGACGGAGTGGGAAGAATTAACTGAACTTGATTTTTCCAGAAATCACACATTAAAAAAAGTAGGATATTTTGTGAACTAAGTGACAAGTCAATGAAGCCTGAAATACAGAAATGTGTTATTTATGGTTCTTTGTATTAATGTTACAGGTGTTTTATCGTAGTCTTTTCTCTCTTCACCTGGAACAATATTCCATTCAGGATTTTTCATCCTGCTGTCACCAGAAGGAAAAAATAATTAATCCTACAGAAGTGAGAAACATGTTGCCTCTGGAATGTGTTTAGAACTCAACAGGAGCCTGGACCCAGAAGCTCTGCCTCTTACAGGAGCAAGTGTGTTGTTTCCATAAGAGTAAGATATTCATGGCCTTCAGCTATCAATGATTTCAGCACTTATAGACCCCATGCCTCTGTCTTAGACAGGATTTTACCTATGTGAAAGCAGGTGTCTTGGCTCTCAGCTCCTTCTGACTGCATTGGTAGCCAATTCCTGCTGAGTTTGGAGCCATACCTGCCTTTTTTTTTTTAACTTCAAGCCCTGAAGATAATGCACAATTTGATTAAGCCAAGCCAAAATTGCTATAAAAATAGCCAAAACAAATTACGGATTAAAGCACATTTTTTTGTACAGAGAAGGCAACTATACCATAACACTGTTCCTTCTTTGATTTATGAGACTGAATTACAGAGGATGGGCTATGCAGTCTTAGTTAACGTACTGCTCATCTTAATTGTGTAAACAATGTCAGCTAGTTGGTAAGTAGGAGGCCTCACTCCTCCTGCTCTTAAACCTTTGTGTAATCATAATGACAACGCAGCCATCAGGACACTCTAAGAATAGTGCTCACCTCCTCAAAAGCAGTTAGGTAACCATGGCCCTGTCTCCACTCTATCACAGTTAAAATAAGAGCAAGGGAAATAATTTTATTTTTACCTGTGAGCTGCAAATACTTTTTACCTGTGTATTTTACCTGTATATTTAATTTAGAGGTGCATATTTTTACCTGTGAGATGGGCTGTGGGGAAAAGATAGTGTTTAACACAGTCTCAGCTAATTAGAGAACCAGCAAACTATTTGTGCATTAATCTCAACACTTGCAACACTTTGGGGGTAGGCTACAGTTTTTTATTTCAGCAATGAGTAGCAGTTAATCATTGATCCAAAAGAGAGAAGGCTGCTATTTGGGGAAATGCTAAACCACTTGCTGAAATTGTTTGGAAAAGGGCTGAGGTGATGCCTTATTTTTCAAGTTCTCATATATCCAGATGACATATACCACGTAGAAGAGTTGTTTTTTAAAGACCAAATAATCTCATTAAAAAATCTGACAGACAAATGTGCTTTTATATGTGTTCATAAACACATACGCACGCATGTGGGCTGAAGTCTATAGGTTATATTGAAACATTATATAGGGATAGATACAATAACTGAGACGAAAACCCTGTGGAAGGAGAGCTGACAAACTTTAAGCATGGCTTATCTCACCTCATTTCAGCCACCTAAATGTCGGCACCTGATCCAAGCTAGTTGACTGGGCTGCCATTATGGTCAACGGACAAAGAAAGGAGCCCAGGGAAGGGACATATCCTGTGGTAGGATTGGCATCTAAGGAAAACAGGGTGAAAGAATGAATGCAGATGACTAAGTGATGCCAGACACCCAATTTTGCCTGGAGTCAGCCAGGGTGATTCCCACCCTCTTTGTTCACCAAATTGCTAGCACTGTTTATTATCTCAGTGCCATTGCCATGTTTTCTGAACACACCAAATATTTACTCGTTTATTAGAAGTTGCCTTGGAACTATTAACAGCCGTTTATCAGTTTTTTGCATATATAACTTCGCACCGATACTTACTCATGCAGGACATTCCAAATGCTGAAACAATGAACAATGTTGGTGCTGCAACAGTGGGTTAGGCTGGCATGCGGGAAGAAAAGAATTCTAATAGTTCGCCTAATATTGCCTCTGCAGGCCCCTGTCTCATTGCACACACCTTTAGCCTCTCTACCAGAACGCGTAGTTCTCAGAACGGATGAAGGCCCCCATCTTTTGACTCCTGGAGCATTCTCCCTTTATCTTCCTGTCAGCTTGTCTCCCTAAGCAGTTTGTAACAACTGACCTTCACTTTCCTAGAAATCAAAACAAATAAAGATATTTACTAACTGTTTTATCTCTTTGAAGACTATCATCTCTGTCAAACCAAAGTTTGCACCTTGTCAAAACCAGAATTGCTGACACTAAGAAATTGCAATACTGTTCTTCACTTGTGTCTTGGGAATGCTGACAGGGATGGATTGTGCACTTTGTTTAGCTATTTATTTATGCTTATTTTGCACATAGCTTCCTATTAAGTTAATCAGTATAATACAACAGGGACTGTTCATAACTCACCATAGATATAAAGCAAAGGGATTTCAGTGACCAAGGCAGCTTGATCGAATAATATAAAAATAATATGAAATGTCACCAAAAAATGCAATGTCCAATAAATTTTCATCAGCATTTTAGATTAATATACTAATACATAGCAATTTCATATCTGTCATAACTTTCAGTGTGCTTCTAAGTCACTCATAGAAAGTGAGCTTGTAAAAATCCCACTCAACCTCCTCAAAAATCCAATTTTGCAAATCTTTCATTATTATAGACACTTATTAATATGGTAACCTGATAGACAAAATGCTGAGTGACTTCTATTGGTTCTTATCCCCTCAAGTACTATTAATCCCCTCAAATACTGCTATAGTGTGTGCCCTACAAAAATCCCTTCTACATCTCACCAGGGGTCATAACAGATATTCAAAATTATGGCACTTATTTACAAAATTAATCATAATCAGCAGTTTGAACTGACTTGTTAATTTAGAGTTTTATGTTAATTCAATTGCATATGAATGTTGTCATGTAATATTTTCATGAGCTTTTTTAATAACCATGTACCAGATGGTGTTCCCTTAAAACTACTCATTTTAAATCACTTACATTTAATCTTTTCAAAGGTAAATTTAGTTATACCAATTCTTACCTTGAAAAATGGCTTGCAAAATATATTAAAGTAGTAAAAATAGACAAATTCACAAAAAGACATGAACAAGAGCTCTGCAAAAGGGCTAAGTATTTATGTACTTAAACTAAGACTTATTCTTTTTATGGAAGCCAGCAAAGGCTTTGAGGTCTTGTTTGTTTTAACTGTAAGCTGTAACTTTCCCATATTAATGAATTTTCATAGTGCATGTTATTTTTCATCTCACTCTGTCTGTTTTCATCTGTTTCAGACCAAATTGCATTCAGCTAGTACAGAAGACAAGGACTAGTTGTCCTCTTATCTTGTAACAGTTCTTTATGAAGGACAGCCAATAACAAAAAAATAAAAAATTACAATCAAATGTCAAGAGTATGGGCTCAGTAAGAAAACAGAAAACAACTCTGATAATGTTATCCACAGTAAGTTTACATCCTGAAGGCACTTAAATCTCGGTTTCACTTTATGCACCAAAGGAGTAATCCCATTGAGTTCTGAGAAATTACTCCTATGAATAAAAATTAAACTTGTGCATAAATGTGTAAAGAGGTCAGGGCATTCATTTCCTTTCTATTATGCAAGATTTTAATTTTCTTAAATGTCTTCTGTGAACACATCCCAGCTTTTTTGCATCCAGTGTCATGGTTCTGCACTAAGAGCATCACAGGTTGTAGCTGAAGGATAGAGGAAGGAAAAGGTTCTAGTCTCATTTTTATTATTGTTCCCTTCTTAGTTACCTTGGCAAAGTAATTTAACGTCTTTGTGTCTACAGAATAAAGATAGTTACTGTGACATCTTTTGAAACACTTAAAATCTGTAGTTGAAAAAGACATGGTATCATAAATACATTACATGAGTGAAGACTGAAATGGAAAAAAAGAGGAAAACTATTTAAAACAAAGCAGTTACAATAAAAAATTAAGGGGGGAAAAAGTAAAATAATGCTAGTTTGCTTCATTCATAGTGTCTGGAGGTTCCCTCACTCATGAAATCAAACTTTAAAGAATTGCTTCCGCTCCCCATCCCTCATTCCTACGAAAGTCATGATCGTAACACAAAAATACAATAAAGCACAAAGTGGCAATTTTGTTGGCAGTGGTAGAGATATGCCAAATACTGAAAAAATAAGGAAAAAGAACTCTTAATTCAAACTGAATGGCCGTTCTTTCAGAGAAAGAATGTGAATACATTCATCGCTCAAGCAACCTAGCCCATTGTGTATTATCCCTATCCCTGTATAATCCCTGATTAGAGTTTTTTATACAGAATAGTACATCACCTGGGTTGTCTGTGACTATGTCGATAGCATGCTTTAAGACACTTCCAAAAATCAATCCCATAAGGTATGTTCATTCTCTTCAGGCCTTCATGCTCACACCAGCATATCCCAGGCACATCCACAGAGCATAACAAACAAGGAGTCTTCGGACATCATACCTCTCCCACAAGCTCTCACGGCATGCCCGCAAAAACCTGTTCTGGGATATATCTGACTGACCAACTCTGTGTCACTGCATGGGAGGCACTATTTAATTTTGTACCAGCATCTTTGAAGCAATTTGGCAACAGAGAAAGAAACCTGGGCTGCTGACTTTTGCCTGTCCCTTCCCGCTGCCTTCCAAAGGCCTGTTAGTGGTGATGTCTGAAACTGAAGATAGGCTCATATCTACCAGCTGCAGATTCATCTCATCTGAACTTTTGAACAGAGCAGCTCAGCGTCCACTCTGCAATATACATGACTAGGACACATCAGTATATCCTGTGGTTCCCTTCATTACCTCCTCTGAATCAAGACTAGGAAGCTGCTCAATCTACAAACACCCAGAGACACAGCACAGACCCTGCAGAGGAAAGAATGAGGATGAAGAAAGTCCTCTTTGGGGTCATGTGAATGAAGCGTGTGTGCAAGTGTTTCTAGATACGCAGGAAGCAAAAGATGGGAATTAAGGCATTCCTTCATGGTGTCAGTTTAGGAGACAGTACTGTGTACATTTTATTTCTCATGAGACTTGAAATATAGTACAGAATAAAATACCTTTGCTGTTTTCACTCATGGAGCTCATGGCCAAAGAACAAGCCTGAGCTGACAAAGAGCTACTTGGACCCAGTGTTCAGCTCCTCAGGGCCCTGTGGTTCTTCGCAGCAGCTACACATGGCATCGTGCAGTGGACTCCATTGACTTACCCAGCTTCAGGTCTGAAGTGAGCACTGACTGCTGAGTCAGCAGGGAAGAGGAAGAGTGGAAGAAAGCCAACATCATTAAGGGACAGGTTTCTAACAGTCCCTTGAATTAATTTGCAGCAATAGTATATGGCCCTAAGCTTAGAGAGAATTGACCAAAGAATGTCATAACCCAATCTGCTCCTCCAGGTAATGCTGAAAATCAAGACAAGATTTGCCCACTCAGTTTCTTACATGACTAATCATTGAGAAAATTGCACAGAGCAGCATACTTTCTTTAAGGAAAGACAAACAAACAAACAAAAAAAGCCTTTCCCTTGTGCTTAAAAGTTCTTTTCCTGCATTCCTGGTTCTTACCTCACAGCATATCCTGTAGCTTAGCTCCTCGCCCATCGCAGGACTGGGCCTATCGGGAGTTCACTTTAACATTGGTCCAAGACAAATCTGCAAAAGCGTGTATCTCAGATGTGTTCCTGAGGCAGAATGAAATCCACAGCCATCTCAGTTACCTACTGACTTGCTGAATACAGGTGGTTGCAGACTGACTCTGATACTCTTGAGTCCAAAGGCAATTCTTGTCAATTTCCATTCCTCAGAGTCACCTTACTTGGAAGACTCATAGAGCTGGGGCAAAGCCAAGAATATTTCATTTTTTTCCTCCATATAGGAAGCTATAGGAGCTATAGGAACATAAACAATGGAAATCTTTAGGGTGAAAAAGTCTGGAACAGGAACCTAACTGTTATCCTGGAAGATGGACTGGTCGATTCATTAAGCAGGAAGGGAAAGAAGGGGGTCCTGCAGTACAGTGGCCAGTAGCCCCAATCCTGATGTTGCGCAGTTTTCCACAAGGTCCTCTTTTCTGTGTACATGGGACCTACACTCATATCTTTGACAATGCATTTGCAAATGCTAAAAAGAGGAACACCGTAGTAAGACAGTGCATCTGCAGCTGCGGGGATGTCATGGTTTGAGAAACCCACAACAATTTATTGTCATTTAGACAATTATTCTATCACCCAATGACCCCTCCCCACCTGGGAAGGGGAATTGGGAAAAAACAAGGAAACCCGAGGACTGAAATATAAACAGATTTAATAGAATAAGACTACATAAGTAACATTAATAACACTAAAGAGCCAATATTGATCCCAATACTGACATAAAATATACAAAGTTTATACTCAGCCAACTATACCAGTAGGAAGCTGTGCACTCCCAGCAGTGGACAGTAAATGTTGGACACTGTGAGTGCTACGGCTTCAGGAGGCAGTGAAGGCCTCAGGGGTCCAGCACCAGGGCAAGAAGTTTTCTGGATCACCGCCATCAAGCGAGAGAGAACTCCTCAGCAAACTTTCTAATTTATATTGAATATGACATTCATGGTATGAAATAATCCTGTTGGCCAGCTTGGGTCAAGTGCTCAGGTCTTGCTCCACCTCATCCCATCACCTGGTGAGCTCAAAAACACTGAGACCTTGACACCCACACAGCATAGCTGGCTATAAAGTAAATATTTTCACAAATTCAGACACTAGAGTCTTCTAAAAGTACAGTTTTCCCAAGCATTAGATGAGAAATTAGTCCTGTGTTGCTCAAACCAGGACAAGGGAATACTTAAGGAGAGTGTTGGGTGTGATCAGGGTAGGGTAAAATGCACGGATACTAAATAGTTGCCAAGACTGTTAATCCAGTGCTTTCCAGATACTTTAATTGTGCATAACTGTGCTCAGTTCTTTAAAAATACTTGTGTCTTCATTCATGCTTTATAAACTGTTACTGGAAAATACACCAGAGCACTGCATTTCAGTTTTATTTCTGACTAAAGATGCCTGTGCCATTTTGTCTTTTATGTCTTTCAGTACAGGAACTCCATGAATCCAATGGTCATCAATTTATTTGTCCACTGCTATGGCTTAGTCAAGAAGTAACTGTCAAATCAACCAGTGAAGTACAATATCTGCTTATTTTGTGGCATGGGCTGAACATGCAATGTTCTCAACTGCAAAATGCTTTTGGAAAAATAAAAATAAAAAAAAGCTGACACTCCTACTTAGGCGAAATATTTTTTAACTACTCCTTTTCCATTCCCATTCCAGGCAATTGTGCCCCTTTCCCTCTTTACTTATTCCTTCACCTGATTTGCCTGGAAACGTATAGAAATAGTGTATATTCCACAGCCACCTCTTTATTCCAAACTCCCAGATTTTATGTTTATGCTTACCTTACTACCAACCAGCTGGAATGAAAAGCAAGTGAGCAACTGTTTTAACTTATCAAACAATAAGTCAAGATAAAAATGGGGGAAGTGCACTTCTTTAATATGACAAGGCAAGTATATTAAAATGAAGTCTGGCAAAAATAAATACTTCATGAAAAATTGAACTGAAGTGTACTGAAGCATGCTATGACATTCTTTAAAGGCAACAAAATGCATGAGTGCCTTATCTCTCATCTGCTTTATTAAATGGCTTAATAATAGAAGCATTAGCAATTTTATTGTAAATAAATGCATGTGATTCATAACTACAGCTTTAAAATTATTTTCATTTTGAGCCTGTAAAAAGGTTGAGATTTCTTATGTACTAAACTTCCCTCTATTCACCTTTCTTTGCACCAAGTAGAATTTAAAAGTTTTCTAATTAACATCCTGTGTCCAAAAATACAACAGGAAGAAAAATCTATATGAACATTTTAAAAAATTTGTTTTCGTAAGAGACATGGCTTCTATATTAAACCCACAGAGGTAGTAGGACTTAGTGCAAAAGTTCAACCTCATAATTAATGCCAGTTGGTACCTCACAAGACACGCCACCCACATCCTGAATTCTAAGTGCCAAATAGCAGTTGCTCTATTAGAGTTAATTGCTCAAAAGAATTTTGCATAATAAAGATCAGATTGAAGAAAAATGTGAAAATTCAGAATCATAAAGTATAAAGAGTTAATTAATCAATAAACCATTTAGACCAGTATCCATAACTGCATCACAAACCAAGCCTTTCAGACTACTGAAAAATGAATTTATGGTGAAGTTTCTCCTGTCTATCAGTTACATTTAAATTGTGAAGCTTATTACTAATTATAAAATGTGTAGTTAGCAAGCCAGAGCTTTGCGGCCAGTGCAGCTTATTCTCCAAGTATCAGTCTGTTCTGCTCTCAACTGGACATTTCCAACTGTGGCCATGTATGTGAGTGGAGAGTTTTATTGTATCTCATGAATATTTTTAAATTTTATTCTAGCATGGTAAAAATCACTTCTACAGCACTTCTTAAATTTTAACAAGACATGTCCCTGGCCCCAAAGGGTTCATAGGTTAAAAGAAACTTGTCAAGACATGTTGGAAGACAGCAACTCAGGAAAGCAGAGAAAGGCAGAAAAGCAAGTCATTAATGACGACACACAGAAAGAAGAGAGTGAACCCAGAATATCATCAAGTTTTTATCTGGACCACCAGGAAAAAAAAGATATTGACTCCTGCAAGTCCTTCTACAGCAACATTTGGGAGGGTAGATACACCCCAGAGAGGTGGTGGAGTCTCCAACTCTGGAGACATTCAAAACCCACCTGGACACCATCCTGTGCAACCTGCTCTAGGTGAACCTGCTCTGGCAGGGGGTTTGGACTAGCTCATCTCCAGAGGTCCCTTCCAACACCTGTGATTCTGTGATTCTGTGATATCAGAAGGCTTCATATGAGTTGGTATGTTGTTTCCTGACTTGAGGTATGCCGCATACCTCCTGAATTCAGGAATGTTTGTAAAGGCTCACCTTAAATCATAACAACTCCTCTTCCCAAGCAGGCGATCAATTGTCAGTCATCCACACTTACGATTTTTGATAATTTATGGGCAGGGTTGCAGTGGTAGATTGTATCCAGGCATGGAGGATCCCAGAGCACAGGCTGTGCTTACCTATACAGTGCCAAGCCTGTGGATCGCACCAGTTACTTACAGGAAGAGGGTGGTGGTTTTCAGCCATGTACCATTGCCTTGCTGGAGGAATGGGGCTACAAGCACTGCAGCAACACAGAGATCCTACCTGAGCCTCAGCACCCCCCTGGGTTTCTGCCAGGCATGAAGACAGAGTGCATCCCCCTGCCTGCATCCGTCTGCTCCCTGGGGATAGGAGGAGTCAGAGCACTCAGCGGGCCCTTGGACACTCAGAGAGCAGCTTGCAGGAGGGCATGGGACAGTGACCCCACTGCTGCAGTGATGCCCTACCCCAACTTGGTGTGGGGCCACTGGAAACACCAAGACATACAGAGCAGAAAGAGAAGATGGAAACAGGGTGAGGGAAACCATGCTGCCAAAAGGACAAGGTATGGAGACAGATGTGAACATTTTTCTGATTGCTTACTAGGACTTGGGAGGATTTTTCTTCTCTCTCAGACCGACAGGACTGGATCCCATATCAGGTCAGAGACCCTCCTGGAGAGGTTCAAAGGCACAGTTTAAGTACGTCTTGTTACAAGTGACATGTCTCCAGCAAAGAAATTTTATAAAAGGTCTGACTGCCATTCAAATTAGAGAAAGAAACAGATTTAGGGAAGGGGATACCCAAAGAAACTGGGGAGTCAAACAGAGAATTACCTCTGCCAACCCGCTATCCACTACAGGAGACAGCAGAAATAAGGTTCATCTCACACAACTTCAGACATCCACATCTCAACAGGAAAAAGGGCAACTATCAGCATATGAATCATCTAACTTACTTCAGAGATCTACAGCAAGATTAAATGAAAAATATTATGGAAGCACCTGTTTCTATTTGTTGACCACACCAGGAGACTGAGCAGCCCAGATATAGACATCGACATTTAAGACATCTTCCATCTTTCTACATTTTAGCAATCTGTCCAAAATTGGATACATTAATTCCAACCCATATCCCATTGATGGGCCAGTTTTCTGAGGAATGGTGGGGAGAAGGGGACTGAGAAACACCTCCATCTTGTAGAAACAGTCAAGGAAGTAACCTTGCTCTTCACTGTCTGATGTTTTCAGGTAAGTTAAGAAAGTTGCTGTTTAAATAAACAATATCCCTCACTTGTTATCTCTATTTCCACATACCTGAAACAATACTTTGGGGATAGAATTCAAAGAGCAATTAATAGAGTGTAAAATTAGAATATGGAAAATATTCTGATAGTATAGATGCTTATGAGAAGCCAGAAAGACAGGAG
>VFFE01007237.1:1150396-1162934 GCA_008921705.1 Burhinus oedicnemus | reverse complement strand
CTTAAGTCTCTCTTTTTCTCTCTTTTCTTTCCCCTCTCTTTCCTGTCTCCTGAGCGGAGCAGGAGAGAGAGAGAGCATCTGTCGTTCCATCGGATTGGGCCAATCTGGCCCAAACCACGACAACATCGACATTTAAGACATCTTCCATCTTTCTACATCTTAGCAATCTGTCCAAAATTGGATACATTAATTCCAACCCATATCCCATTGATGGGCCAGTTTTCTGAGGAATGGTGGGGAGAAGGGGACTGAGAAACACCTCCATCTTGTAGAAACAGTCAAGGAAGTAACCTTGCTCTTCACTGTCTGATGTTTTCAGGTAAGTTAAGAAAGTTGCTGTTTAAACAAACAATATCCCTCACTTGTTATCTGTATTTCCACATACCTGAAACAATACTTTGGGGATAGAATTCAAAGAGCAATTAATAGAGTGTAAAATTAGAATATGGAAAATATTCTGATAGTATAGATGCTTATGAGAAGCCAGAAAGACAGGAGATGCAGGAGATGAGAAGAAATACTGAGCAATGGAAATACATGGTTGAGAGAGAAAAATGAGTGCAAGAACTATATAAGAAAAAAGATTAGGCAAAGCTCTTTAAATGGGATGAAAGGATTGTAATAAATATACTAAAAGAGAAGAAGCCAGCAGAGGCATATAAAAGAAAGGAAGAGATGAGATTAGAACAGCTTTTTGTCAGTATATTTGAATATCATATTTTAGCATTGTCATGAAATATTTCTCAGTCTCTTTCTCTCACATTTAAAATGGGTATAAAATAGAAATATGATTATATCTAAGCATTTTACTCAAAACAGGCTACTGATTTTCTTTTTCAACCCTATGTCACTTTTGAACATACAGCACAATGTAAGTATTCAAAACTATTTATATTTGATGGCTTCCTTTTTGCATGGTGACCTACTTTTAACAGCCTTGTATGATACACAAAAAATAAACCACAAACAAAAATCTAATACTAATAAACAAAAATATTTTATGAAGAATAACATAAATACCTTTTTTTTATGGATGAGTTAAATACATGTATGGGCCTCCTACTTTTGATATCATTCTAAAGCGTCTAATCTCATGTTCTCATGTGATACAGATATTCATAAACTAATTTCTTCCTGACACAGAAAGTAAGCATTCAGCTAATGCTATTCCTTGCTTACATGTGTTTATACATCATGTACAGGTACTATATGCATTCATATATATATGAATGTTTACTTCAATAAGCACAAACACCCATGTGTTCATGAGTAGCTAAAATACGAACTTATAAGAGCTGAAAAATTTTCAGGCAGATTCAAACATCTTATACTCTCCTTGTAGACACACCTATATTAGGAAAATATGTGTGTGTGCAGGCAGTTAAATCAATAAATAAGGTGCAGTTGCCAGTGAAAGAAGCCAAGTTCTGGTACTGGTATAACTGGAATATCTGAGATTATGCTAAACTGATGGAAGAACAGATAATCATTCTAATATCTATACACTAGAAACTCAAAATTGCATGTGGAATCTAATATTAAATTTTACCCTGATCAGCTATCATGTCACAGAGACCAAGATCATGTAAATTTTGAAGCTGAGTCACTCTGTGTGAAGGCGATGCTCTCTAAAATAAATGAAATGTGCATTTAGGTCAGTCTGAAGGAATGTATATGGAACCATCCATTCAGGATCTGTTGCAAGTACACAAATGACTTTATCGTTTATGACTCTTAGGGCCAGATTCCATACTGATTCATTCAGCATAGATCAGCTGACTTCAGTGACGCTCCTTCAATTTACTGTGATAACAGTCAGCAATGTTCATAGAGAACAGTAGTTTTTGCAATGCCAAAAAATCATTCACTGGTAATTTTCAGTCATATCAGTTCAATAAAAGCTCTAGGATTCACTGATTAACAACAGTGAAATAACAGATTCAAGTGTACAGGAAGGAAGGAAGGAAGGAAGGAAGGAAGGAAGGAAGGAAGGAAGGAAGGAAGGAAAAGAGAGGGAGAGAGGGAGAAAGGAAGAAATAGAGAGGAAAAAAGATTTCAGTTCAACTAGACAGTATTGGCAGGAGAAGACCAGGAACATTGCCAGAATTTAGGAAAAAGAAAACCCTATGACTCTTAGCAGTAGATACAATACATTTAGTGTAGCTTCTATATACTGTGTTGGGGTTAATTCCCTTTATTTATTGCCCATTTTTGATCCAGTGGTAGATCGCTATATAAACTACTGCATCTCTGTCATTTCAGTCCTCTCACCTACCCAAACATAGTTTTTCATCTTTAAGAAAATCCAAAACAACAACAAAAAACCCACCCTGCTAATACTCTTCTCTTGTGCCTGACAATTTGGGAACTCTCTTTCTTGCACTCTCTCATATTTTGGATAGTGTAGTCAGAATGTGTCTCTTAGAATGATGACAGCCATCCGCAGCTCTTTACAGTAATACCCCACATTTTCACACAGTATTCTGCCCTTTGGTAATATAAATGTGTTCTCTCCTCTCACTCTTCAGTTTGAGCACACAGTACATATCAAGAGCGTGATTCTATTCTCACATATGTTTTACACTGGTACAAAGCTATTGATATGAGCTGAGTTACTGCCAGGATACACCTCTCTGACTCAGGTTTTACATTTCTTAAGAATATTAAGTAAACTCAGCTATTTCTCAAAAATTCCATGTCAAGAGTATTTCAGAAGACTAATACAATGACCTGAAACACAGATTTCAACACATGCAAAAAGCTGCATTTCTTAAACTTTGAATGATACATTCACATATGTTTTCATCAAGTAGTTCAGTTTCACAGCACCTCCTTGCAGAACTGTGGACTATGAACCAGTTACTTGTGGTTATCTGAGAAGTCCTATCTATTTCAGTAAGGAACATTTGCCATTCATGCCTGTGGCTATTAGTATGTGATATTCTCTCTATTTCAGATACTTTTATAATTTTTATAACATGATGTCAAAGTGTTTATGACCAAACAGTTTACTCTGGATGTCCACCATGCAGCCAAGGAAGTGATTTGGTCAAAAGAGTATATTTTTTTCTTCTTCCAAAATCATAACATATGTCAATCTGGCCTATATGCATTTATTCCCAATTCTAAAACATTCCTTTAGCTGAAGATAACCCTTGCGATGTTCAATCAAATTTTAGATACCAGACAATTTTAGAAAAGGACATAGCTCCTTCCTTTTTTAAAACCTGGGGGGAAATGCAGCTAATACTAAGTGTATGTTGTATTCACATTTCATTACTACATTTACAAAACCAATGCAGTTCAGGTAGAGAAAAAAGACCCTGAGAATTTCCTTCCTAGGTATCAACTTGATCTGAATCTTGACTATATCCTTAAATTTTTAAATGTGTCCACTCACTTTAGGCAATTACAGGCACTCAGCCTATGTTATCAAACTGAAATACTGACGTCCTGACATTCTGAACATTGATGTCCAGTGCTTGACTCCAAATTCCAGCTGATTCCACAATCTGCACCTCTGAAAATCTACCTCTCAGTTTTTCTGTATTAAAACACCCAAAAAGAGTGAAGATGAAAATGGTCATACTAGACCAAACTAAAGGTTTATCCAGCCTTATCCTGCTAATTTATTCTGCTTCAGAAGTGACTATAAGTAAATGCTGAAGGAGGAGTAAGACTGTGGCAAGATTCTCCCCTAATATGTTCCAAACCTCCAGTTGTTTTCAGCTCAGGGAAATTCCTGAGTGGATATGATTTTTCATACTTACTGACATCCCACTTACCACCACCCCCATTGGATTTCTCTTTCATATGCTTGTCCAGTCTCCCCTTGAGTCTATGAAAACTTTTAATTATCTACATCTTTTGGCAAAGAGTTTCAAAGGTCAATGACCTGCTCCATGAAGAATCACCTCTTCTGTTTTGAGCATGACTTCTTCCAGCTTTATTTGATGCCTGCTGTTCCTTTTGCTAGAAAGGACAGTGAATAATCAATCCCTATTCGGACTTTCCTTGCCACTCATGAGTCTGTAGTACCATTGTCTCATAACCTCTCTTTTTTTTCCACCCAGGCTGAATTTTCCTGGCTGACTCAACTAATCCTTGAATGGCCTTTCCATGGAAATATTGGGTATTTGAGAAAATACTGTCCTTAAACACACAGCATACTAATTTATTTTTATAAAAAAGTATGCATTTGGATCAAAGAAGAATGCAAAGGAGGACTCTGGTGAGACTTCAATTGCCATTCCTTAGCACGGAGTTTGGAAGTCTGAGCTAGGATGAAGGTTTTCCTTATAGTAAGGTTCTTGAGAAGAGTTACATATCTCAGAAAGTCAGCACGCTTGGCAAGGGGCAACTTAAAACCCCAGATAACTGAGGTTATTGCTACAAAGTATCTGCCTGAAATCTCCCCAGAATTAACATCAAACTACCACTTCCTGATGTTCAGGACACACAGTTCAGAATCCTCTCATCAAATCAGGTTCATGGAAACTTTCTTTCAAGGAAACAGGCAGGCCCTGATTTGTCAACAGCAGTAATAGCAGTAACGGCGCCGCCATATTCCTTGTGCGCCCACTCACTAGAAGCAAAGACATAAGGGAATAGACAGTCATTTGGATTCTGGCCCTAGTTTACAAAAATCCTTCTATATTCTGTGCTGAATAGACATTGTGGACTGTGTCTCCCTGAATGAGGCCTAAGACGAATAACAAAAATTGAGGATACCCTTGCTAGCCCTAACCAAATGCTGCTATCCTTTTTGGTGGCTTAAAAAGTTACGAGAAGGAAAAACTGCATGTTTCAAACTCTCAGAAAGGGAATTTGAACCCAAGCCTTCCACTAAGATCTTATTTAAACAAGATTCTGTACTGCTAACTCGACCAACATCTTAAAACAGAGGTCACAGCTGAACTTGGTAGGCAGTGAACAGCATACTTTGTGCATTTTAAACACTCATCTCTTACTAACAGCAGAAAGTTAAGCTCTAGACAGGATTATCAATCCTTCATTTTCACTAATGCAAGGAAAAACTTAACACAAGATGGCATCTTTTAACACTACCCTCTGTGATTAGTGATCTCAACAACACACAAAGTACATAAAATCACTCTTCTCCAGACTACATAAGCAAAATGAAGGACATTAAAGATGGATTCAGCATTAACTCCAAATTTCTTTCTTTTTAGTAGAGCGAGCCAAAACAACACAGGGTTTTCGTATTTATCACAGTTCAATTTGATTAATGACTAGGCAATATTCTAGAGTAGATTAATGACATCAGAGACAAAAGGGCATTTTTAAAATATTTGTCCTCCTCCCAGTATAAAGAGGATTTCAGTGCATTTAGATAATTAACATGAAAACTGTGGCCTTGTTTTTAATTTGATCTTTGCATAAATATTCTCCAATTAATCTGGTACAGCTTATGATATAGCCCACATGTAGGGACTGCCATGGGTTCTTCCTAGCTGTACAGTCAAACAACAGTACATGCAACCATGAACTAGTGACAAGTTTGTTCTCAAGTGACAACCATTATATATGCAAGATATAAAGTACTGAAAATATAGATTTGATAGATTGAAAAAACAGAAAAAATATTCTGATCACCTCATAAACAAGAGCCAAAGAACACCAAGTCATCCACAAATGTTTTTGGTAATACAAATACTTCTGAGTATCCATGAAAAATGCAACTGAAGAAGCACAAATTCAGGAAAGATGCCACAAAATTACATCTGGTCAAAATAAAGGACTGCAAATATTTATGTGAAATTACAACTTAAAAGCAAAATAAGTGAAACAGAAGGCTTTCCAATAGAGGAACGCTTTATGTTATTGAAAGTTACACAATTGTTACACATTGTTACACAATGGAAGTGTGGTAGCATAGGAAAATTACTGGATAAATACTTTAAAAAAAAAATTAAAAAAACCCTACAGTGCTTTGTTGTAAACTATCCCAGAATAAAAGAATAAACCAGTCCTGCAAGGAATTCTGCTCTGTACATAAAAGATTCAATAAATTCCAGTGTGAAAAAAACCTCTAATTGAAGAGGGCAGTACTTGAGAATGGAAACCCAGGAAGTCATGTGCCAAAGACTCCAAGTCGCAACTAGGATACTAAGTGTTGAGCATGGAAAGGAAAAAAGCAAGAAAATGTAATGAAACAGGATAATCATAGATCTTAGACCCCAATTAGAAAAAAATCATATCTGTAAATGGCAAAGCTTAAAGATATAATTTCTCAGAATGATAGGAAGTTACTTCTTACATAGGAAGTTCCATCTAAACATGAGGAGGAACTTTACTTTGAGGGTGGCAGAGCACTGGAACAGGCTGCCCAGAGAGGTGGTGGAGTCTCCGACTCTGGAGACATTCCAAACCCTCCTGGACGCCATCCTGTGCAACCTGCTGCAGCTGACCCTGCTCTGGCAGGGGGGTTGGACTAGCTGATCTCCAGAGGTCCCTTCCAACCCCCGTGATTCTGTGATTTTGTGATTCTGTGATTCTGTGAAACAGCATATAATTGAGAGAAGACTATTCTGAGAAATGACTGTCACCTTGGAAGACATAAGATAGCCTTAAACCAACCAGCTCGTCTTGGTAAGCTGTAGACCCATATTCAAGCACAGTTTAGACATACCTTTAAACTTCAATCAGAATAAGCAGAAAGAAGTCAAGGATTAAGAATATCCAAACTAATACGTAAAGTGATCCTAAAATAATGAGGTTAAATGCATCTAGCATGAGATAACATATAAAAAAAAAAAGTCATGACACTAACCTTCGGACAGAGGTATTCAATAAAATGGATGTTAGCCAAAAAAAACCAACCCTAGTATCAAAGGCAGCAGAGTCCTTAGATGTGGCATCCATGTTGCTCCCAAAACCAAGAATATTTCCATTCATAACTGCACATATGGGGAAGGGGAGGAGATAAACAAGGATGGTAAGTTGCAAACCAGTGGAGTGAAATGAAAGGATTTGAGATGCTACTTGAGCTAAGCAGGGAACTGTCAAAATCTGCAAAGGCAGCGTTCATGAAATGAGGAAAATGATCACAAGCTATAACAGTAAAGAGGTAAGACGGAAAGCTGTATAGCAAAAGTAACTGCTGAAAAGCAAACAGTTAAAAATATAAAAACAAATTAAAAGAAACTCTTTAAATATATCAAAAGCAAGAAGCTTATAAGAGTCACTATGTCTGCTGGGAACTTCAGAGAATAAAGGCAGCAATTAAGGAAGAGAAGGACGTTGCTAGGAAGATAGAAGATTTATTTGCATCAGTCTTCACAACGGAGGATGTTAGGGAGATATCTACTCCTGGGTAATAAAAATGAGGTACTATCAGATGAAGAGGTGCTGGAACAAATCAATCATTTAAAAAGCTGGAAGCCACCAGGACCGAAAATCCTGAACAAGAAGTAGTTGAGCTATGCAATCTCTAATTGGAAAACAACTCCTGTGCTGGAAGGTTAGAGCGTAGCAAATGTTTCACATATATTATAAAAAGGCTTACGATGATTCAGGGAATCAAAGATTCATAAATCTTACATCTGTACCTAGCAAATTAAAAATAAGAAAATAAAACACTCAGAAGTCCATGAGATGATAGATCTGTGCAAAGGAAGATGATGCCTCACTCATCTGTTAGAATGTTTTCAACGCATCAGTAAACTACCGCAGTGGTCAAAGAAGAACCAATTGACATCGTTTATTTGGACTTCCTAAAGGCCTTGACAAAGTTTCTCACAGGACACTGATAAAAATAAAAGACATAGATGGCTAACTGAAGACTTTTGTTCAGTGTAGCAGCTATCAGAAGCAAGAAGTGAGATATTAAAATGAATCGAGAACAGGACTGAGATGATAAACAATGTTATATAAGGCAGTGCTGCAGCCTGATCTGAACTACTGTGTGCGGTACTGGTCCCTACATCTCAGAAAGATATCAGAAAACTAGAGGGTGTTTAAGAGAAAAGTGACAAGACTGATAGAATTTCCTTAAAAAGCATGGTTTTGTGGAAATAGATTGGAACAACTGCAATTATCTTAAAAAGGAAATTAAAAAGAGGCATGATAAAAATATGTGAAATAATTGCTAGTAGTATGCCAGAATCTCATTTCTCCCTGCCTTAATACAAGACTATGGTGAGACACAATTACATCAAAAGGCAGCAAATTTCGTGGAAGTGATACACATCAGTTTTCACATAGCATACATTTATACTGTGGGACTCATTATTTGATAACACTGAGCCCGAAAAAATACAAGGTTGAAAAGAACTAGATGCTTATGTGGATAACAGGAATGTATGGAGTTAAACTCGCTAAATGAGTACTGCAGGGGAATTGAAACTTATTTGGAGACTTAAATAAATCTCTAAATAATGCAGACTAGGTCAGACTTTATGAAACCAAATTGTTAAAAGAATTCCTATTCTGGGTTTTCTGCACCTTCCTCAGGAGTGTTCAAGGGCCAATGTCTGAGGTAGGATGCTGCACAGGCCTCAGATGTGCTTAAGACCCCTTTTGCCCATGCTCCTAGTGTCACTTATTCCATGAATTTCACTGTTTCTAGTCCAATAATTGTGATGGAATAACAACATCAAAATATTTAAACTGAATAGCAGAATTTAAAAGTTCTTGTAAAAATCTTCGCTGAAGAAGCCGTACAAAGAATGAAAACAAACAAACAAGCAAACAAATCACTGACCTTTTCAACTTGAAAATTGTCAACCAACCAAAGGTTTGCTTGAAATTTGGAAGGAGATACTCTTTTCTGATGACAAATCAACTTCTCAAAAAAAACCCAACACTTTCCCTGAAATTTTTCAATTTTAAAATAGATATTTTTAATCACTCCTGTCCCTCAGTTATGCTATATATTCTTGAGCACCATCTACTGGTGCTGCATTATTAATTATTTATGAAAATACAAATCACTTCCCTAATAAAATTTAAATAGAATCCTATAATCTTTCAAAATATATTTAAAATTGAGAAGGCAGGTTATAACCTATTATTTATTAAATCCACATTTCCTCTTGATGACAGAGAGAAAATGAATACTCATAGAATCATAGGATCATAGAATAGTTTAGGTTGGAAGGGACCTTTAAAGGTCATCTAGTCCAAGCCCCCTGCAATAAGCAGGGACATCTTCAACTAGATCAGGTTGCTCAGAGCCTCGTCCAGCCTGACCTTGAATGTTTCTAAAGATGAAGCATCTACCACCTCTCTGGGCAACCTGTTCCAGTGTTTCACCACTCTCATCATAAAAAATTTCTTCCTTATATCTAGTCTAAATCTACCCTCTTTTAGTTTAAAACCATTACCCCTTCTCCTATCACAACAGGCCCTGGCTAAAAAGTTTGTCCCCATCTTTCTTAAATTCATTTAAAATCTGAACTCAGTAGAGAAATGCAACATTTCTTAATGGTTTGCAACATACCGGACCAGAAAATGCATGCAAACCTATGAAACTATTTCCAATTTACACCCGCTCTCAACTTGTTAGAGAAACAAAAGATTTTTCTTCTTTTCATATTTAGGTATTTACTTAATTTTATGATAGCTGTAATATGACCAGCATCTTCCATTTTATTTCTTCATTTCAGTCTAAATTAAATAACATTTCTCTTGAGATGGTCACACTAGCTTTGCATTTAAAATTTTCCCTTACTGATGGCAAGGAAATACTGTTCTTATAGAAATTTGGTGTTATGCAGCAAAATCTGTGATGCAGACTAGAAAATCTGTGCTTGCCAAAGGGGATTTTGAAGGGTTTTCTATGTCTGGGTAAAGTTGGATGGAGGGAACAGACCTGTGCCACTTTTACGTAAGCTAAGACGCTCAGTAAAAATAGCACTTGACTCTTACCTGTACGTTGGCTCTATAACCATGGTTTCCATTATTGTGCATAATAAAGTGACATATCTAAGTGTCTGTAACTCTGTAGTCAGTTCAACATGATTATAATAATAAAGAATTAAGAATAAAGTATGAAAGTCTTTGTTGAAAAACCTTTTTGTGATTTTTTTTTTTAATATGTGCCTTCAGTGTTGGAGACATACTGTCTTTTATTTGCTCAAAAGAGTGATGCTGAGGGCTGCAAGAGTGACCTTGACTTGAAAAGAACCCCCCTAAGGGTGACAGGTGATTGAGTGAGAGAACAGTCCATTCTCCAAAGTCACTTACTTTAAACGGTGGCCTCCCTTTTAAAATTTGCACCCAAAATGTCAGTGAGTTATAATTCCGATTAAAACTGTGTTGAAATTTGTGCTGTGTTCACTAAAACCTGGACTGAAATCATCTAGCTGCTGTGACTGAGATACCAAAGATCTCAAAGCACTACTGTAGATTGGAAGGGGGGGCAGGGGAAAAGGCAAGTGTACATACCCTTTGATTTAATCCATCCAACATATTAAATTGGGTAAGCCTCATTTTTCTCAGTAATACAGAAATTACTTAAAAATATTACTCTCCTCCCTCTTTCCTTGTTTGGATCAAGCCCAACCTTGCTGAAACAATCGCATCGAGTCTAGAAAGCAGCACTACAAATTTAGCATTCACTCTGTTGTGCCTATCCCTACCACACTACTACTGAGCGACATAACACTTCTTTGAGTGCCTTGATACTTTCTTTGTAGTACAGATGGCACCACATGTGCCACGCAGTTCTGACAGCCCTCCCGTGAAACAGTGTGGGATTGTATTAATACCTTATTCCTAGGTTTTAACAGAGGTACTCAAACAAGCTGGATCCACTCAATATTTCTGAATGATGTGTACAGGTTCACTTTACATCTGCCCTTCAGACTGCAGTTTAGCACTCAATGTACATAAAAAATAGCACCATTCCAAACACAAATGATCTGCGTGCCCAATTTAAACAAATACAGTTACGTTTCTATTTATTTTGATTTTGTAGACTTAAACATATCCTGACTCTTACTTCTAGACTGTCAAAATTCCAGGTTTTTTGTTACCTCAATTGCAGCTGCATGACACCTGGCAAACAAATTATTTCTGAAGTTGGCCCCAGTTCAAGTAGAAAGGTACCTACAAGTGGATCATGGATATTTGCGTACTTACAAATGGTATAGCTTATTTCAGAGTTAGTTCCAGTAATTAAAACCTGCATTGTTCAACTGTGATTGCAACAAATCTTGAGAAGAAATCTACTGTGCTCTGTGCTGACATCCCATCCCGTCCCTCTGTTCTTTAACTCCCATAGTTAACCTAAGGATAACTTGTGCAACTTCCATCATTTCCTTCAGTTTGTAGACAAGAGGCCAAGGAATCTTCCCTCCCAGATGCCTCTCCAGCATTGTCATGTCTTCACAAAATTGAAAAGTGGAAGTTAACCACTGGATTGGGATACCTAGGAGATTGCTAAAGACAGTGGTTTACCACACATTATGTATTTATTAATTTTCATTTTCACTCACAATTAAAGGAGCTACAGCTTGCCAATGCGATAGGAAACAGGCAAAAGAGTTCATTCAGGATGTTTTTTTCTGGGATTTACCCTCAGGTTCTTCATTTAACATAAAGGGGATGAAAAAGGTATTTAAATGCTGCATTGTATCAAACCTTTGATTTGTTCTGCTCCTATCAACCTGTCAATGAACCGAACTTCCCTGGAAGTGTTTCAAGCAACATGATGATCACCAACAGATAACATGGAGTGTCACCAAATGTGAGAGAATAGGACTATCTCTAAGCCAGTAACGATTCGGTTTACATTGCATTGTATTTGCTGGGCATCGATCATGCACATCTCTCACATTTTCCTTGGTTTGGGTAGATATTTTTTGTTTTGACAACAGGGGCATAAAGTATTTATGTTTGTAAAAGCTAGCAGGGATGTGGTTTACAGCTTGTACCTATGGAAAATACAGTAAAAAGCCATAACCGTGCTTTCGTTTACTTTGGTCAGAAGTGGTTTGTGACCAGCAATACCTCTGATCAGAATTTGTGCGGCGTGTAATTGTAATCATAAAAGCTCTGTATTACCGGAATTCAAACCTTGCAGGGGCTAGGGCGGGGGTGCGGGGGAGAAAACTGTTTGCTTTAAGGACTGGTCGTTTTGGACGTTGTCCAGAAGTTTAAACTTTGGTTTCGCGGGGGTGGGTGGGAGGGCGCGCTCAAAACCACCCAGTCATGTTCCAGGTGAACTTTGAAAGCGCAGAGGGGCTGGAGCGGGGAGCCGGACCACCCAGCCTGGGCAAGGCTTTGTTCTCCGCGCCGAACGGCAGCGGTGGGAGCGCAGAGCAGCCAGGCTGCGAGCCTGCTGACTGACAGCGGTATTTATTAAAATGTCATCTCCTAATTTTCACGCCGGATATCTGCTGTCGCGTAGACTGCCCCGATCTCTCACGCCCAGCGGGAAGGGCCAGAGGACAACCCAGCCCTCCCGGGGGAGCAGGAGACACACAGCCGGAGGGGAGGGCGAAAATGCGTATCCAACCCTACTTAGCTGTACCAAAATAATAATTAAAAAAAAAAAAAAAAACACAAACGC
>VFFE01007237.1:1125365-1145329 GCA_008921705.1 Burhinus oedicnemus | reverse complement strand
GGGCCGGGGGGGGTGGGGGGGGTTGGGAAGGGACGAGGGACACTTTTGGTGTCCTGCAGGTCAGCGCCTCTCCCAGCACCCGACAGCTCGGAGCCCAGAAAACAGAGCGATCTTAAAATGACGGGGAAGCTCGTCTCCTGTGAAAAACTCCCAGAGAAGCCTGTGCAGCGGCAGGGATGGTATTTAACATCGTTTAGAGCTAATTAGTGCCCTGGGAGGCGGAGGCAGCCCCGGCCGCGGAGCCCGGGGGGCAGCAGGCAGCGCCGGGGGCGGGCGGGAGCCCCGGGCGCTGCGCGGGGGCGGCCGCCTGCGCCCACCGCGCAGGGGCTCACATCGCCCGTAAGCGGGCCGTGAAAGTTAAGAGGGGAGGCGCTGCTTGCACCCCCTCCGCCTCCGTCATGTGTGTCATGGGCCAGGGCACGGGGAAGCCCGTTAGGAAATACAAACGTCGCAGACCCAAAAGCGCGGAGGAGCCGCAGCGGCGGTGTGGCGGCCGCCCCCGGCCCCGCGCAAGTCTAGCGGGCCCCGCGGAGGCGGCGGGGGGGAGCGGGCGGCGCGGCTCCCCGCGGCCCCAGCGCTGCCGGAGTCACTCCCGCGGTGGGAGAAAGGCGCATCCCCCCCCCGCCCCCGGCCCCGGTGTCCATCCTGGGGTACCGCCTCGTTGGTGGGGCAGGGGGAGAAGGAGCGCACGCACGGAGGGGTGCACCGCCCGCCGGGGGCCCTTCACACCGCTCGCAAAAAATAGGCTGAATTCCAGGGGGATGCGTGTCTCCCATGTAAAACACCTATTTCTGAAATGTGCGTAGAGGAAAGGGCAGAGGAAGCTTAGGGCAAACAATTTTCCCTGCCCCCTTCCCTGCTCCCCTCCCATCCCCGCCCTTAAATTTTGAAAGGTGTTTCCAACATGTTTTGCTCCCAGTTTCAGACCTATTTTAATTCTTGCCCCTACTTCCCGGTTTTCCTGGATATTAGCTTGAGAAACGGCATTGTTAGAGGGGGTGGAAATTTTGTTTGGTAGGTGGACGACTTCCTTCGCGTGTTTTTCACTGTACTTGGAGGTTTTTTATGTGTTGCTGAGAATTTTAACAGTAATACAATTATTTCAATCTTTTATTCAATTACTTCAATGCACTTGGAAGTTGTTCATCAGATTCTTACTAAAAGTTATAATCAGTTAGCAAATTAAGCTACGGTACTTCTCAGTAGTAGTATGCTCTTTGTCTTCCACTCAGTGTTTAAAGCATTTTCCCCCTTTCCTCAGAAGGCTAAAAATCTGCAAGAGAGGTGTGTTGAGTCTTTGTTTTCTGCAGATATAGTCGTATTTATCAAGCACATCAATCATATTTGTATGTATAAAGCTGGTTTGTGCTTCAGTTGGAGGCTTTATGGAGGGATCAAAATGTAGAATATTCCTGTCACAAACACAACGCAATTCATCACTTGTGTCAGCAAACATTTGGGCAAGAAATGCAAATTTGGTTTTCACAGGCAATCTGGTTCAAGTTAGATCAGCACGTCTAGCAAAAATAAGGTTGACCGATAATGAAGAGAACGGTTTCTTGCTGTTAGAGTTCATAGTGGCAACTGAAAGTACAGCTTTGTTAGTGTAATTTGAGTTTTAAGGGGAATGGCGGTTGCCTATCGCTGTGAGAGTGCTTCGGACTTGGTAAGATTGTGTTTTATGCATTTGTGTATTACTTCGGGGTTTGGTACTGACATCGCCTAGCAATGACTTTCAGGAGGGAATTGCAAAGACCTGACAGCTTTCTACAGGATTATGCATACCCTCTCATCCTTCAGATTTGCTTTCATCAAGCTTGACTGTATGAAGTGCAAAATCTTTTCCAAAAACTATTTCCAGTCACATTTTAGAACCATAATGTAAATAGAGAGCATTTAGATTAAAGCCTACTGTTTCTTTTTTTGAACCTCTGAAGATTTTTACAATTTTGAATATGATAAATGGCTTAGGAAAATGGATGAAAGTCAGTATTTTTCCTTTTCAGGAAAGTGTTGCATTTTACAAAAGATGTGACAAGTGTACAATGGATGATTGTGTTTCTAAAAGTGCTGAAGAGTGTTGAACAATAAAAAGAACTAGGTCAAAAAAGGAAGCTGTAACTATTATTTTTTGAAGAAAATGGTTTGGAAATATGTGGTTTAATCAGCATTTCTTCTGTAGGCAGATCATCTTCGGTGTCACTGATGAAAGAAATACTGAAAATTGCCACATTTGCACTAAGACTCAGTTTCATTGTATCTCGATCCTTTTCCGCAGCCTTCCGTCTGAGATGCTTAGCCTGGATCAAAGCACTAGCAAATAGATCTCAATGAACACTCTGGCAGGGGCCGGAATTTAGGGGCTCAGGGGAATTTGTGTTCTTGGTCTTCAGTGCTGTGACTGAAGTATCTCATGAAGTTTCTGTCAATAGAACAGGGCTCAGTTTCAACTTTTGTGGACCTGTAAAGCCTTTGCATGTAGTCAATCCATACAATTTGATGAACGATGATAATAAGAATGCAAAAATATTTTTTCTTACTGTGAACACTACAAAGCCAAAATATTATTGTGGGGCTTTATAATAGTTACTTAGAAACTAAGAGAGTTTTCGCTTGTGTTTTACTGCTATATCTGACAGGGGCCCTCATAAAACAAGGAAGATAATTCTTTCGTCCTCTATCTTCCATCCAACAGAAGAATAAAAGATACTCACATTAATGAAATATTGACATTTGGAGTTCCAGGCTTGTATATCTTATTCAGCCAGTCTAAAATAATTTTAGTAGGGCTTTTTAATATGCTAGAAATGTAGCATTGGTCTACTTTGTCACAAATTTTTAACAGCTCACTGTGTACCAGTATCTCAGTATTCAGCAACTGATTTTTTTTCCCCCCCCTGATTTGAGATCTGAAAACAACGGGGGCATCTTAACTGAAAATTTGCTATAATAGATGTCTCTTTAAAACAATGATTTATGACATATTGTTGAATAATAGTAGGATGTAGGATGCAGATAGTTTTGGGAAGCTTTCACAGCATGTATATATTTATTTATTTTATGTTGTTCCATGAATGCTCACCTCCTGTTGCACACATTTAAGATGAATTTATAATATTCATCACATACCCAGAGTTCACTAGCTGGCTGAGTAGGCTGGACATCCCATGTCAGAGTCATAGGCGGTAATAACATGTCATAGCGTGGCTCCACCAGAGGGTTTAAACTGTTAAATCAGTGCAGGATTTGTCTAGGAAGATCAAAAATTATAAAATGGAGTCTAACAACCTTACACTTCTACAGGGATATTTAATATTTAGTGTGCAACAACTATTGAGACTAAAGCAAAATGTAGAAAATCCAAAATAAATAGATCTGTTGTCCAGAATATTGAAAGAGTACAGTAACATACTTGGAAGACTCTTAATAATTTTTATATCCTGCTGCTTGCAGTGGTTCTTTTATCCGTGAGTTCAAGGGGAGAAAGGAAGGTGAGCACTAACGGAAGAACAGGCTTTTTAATTTTACGTGAAAGGTATTTTTCATTATGACATATAAAATATTGTTCAAAAACTTCAAACTGATATACTAAAATAACCTGTTGCCATGCAGGTTATGAGCAGTTATGAGCAGCTTGTTATCAGACTGTTATAAGCAGTTTGATCTCAGTGAAAATCTAGAATATAAAGAAAAATTATTTCACTTTAAATAATTTTTTACGTGACTGTTGTTCCTCCTAAAATGTTCATTTCCAAAATCATCATGTAGACTTTCATAAAATCAGTTAGAGACTGTTCTTCTTTATGTGTCTGGTTCTCAGTTGAAGGGAATCTCCTATGGATTCCAGTGTGCTTCATGTAATGCCCTCTTTGACTTACTTTGCTAAAAGAAAATGATTACCCTAAACATTTATATTCTTAGTACATATTTGGGTCATTCTGGACCACTCATAGTAGGATGCTTTATCAGAGCCATGCAAGTTTGATTTCAGATTCTTTTTTTTTTTGAAGTGATGCACTATAGAGAAAGCATTAATGATCAGAATCTCTTTTAATCAATAAGCACTACCTTTGTTTTCAAGGATTATATGCTATTATCACTAATGATTGTACTTCAGTTTGTGGTGTATCGATCATTTCCACCTGATTTACTTCCATATACTATGAAACTTCTTGTTTTGATGTAAAGTTTAGAAGTTTGTGTGCAAGAGTAATCAGCACTTCACATATGTGTACTGAATTTGGTGGGATTTGCATCAATCCATAAGTGAATTTTCTGATACCATCTAAGAGGAAAACACCAAAACAATTTCCTTTAAGGAAGGAAAAGCCTATATAAATGGCTTTGCTTCCAGTTATTTAAATGCTTTTTTAATAAATATACTTGGTTATATATATGTCTGAGTGGTAATTTCTTTGGTATCACAGATTCTATCAGTATTTTGTTCAGCACTTCTCACACTAAGAAGATGGCATATTACTTATTTTGTGGGAAAGGTCAGCCTGCTGCCGTCAAGTGTTTGCCCTGCCTTCAGCGAGATCACAAATGTACTGTATAGGATCTGAATACCAGTTTTGCATGAGCTCATTGCTTGCTTAAAACATTCATGGCTTCAATGAAATAGTATGTTGGAAGCTGTGTTATAACCAAAACCAGGATTTTGATTCCCCAGACTGCCGTTTTTGCTTGAATTAATCCTCTATTTAGGTGCAGTACTGGACATCAGACATTGTGGAGACCTGCTCTCAGCTGGGGACAAATGCTACTAGAGACCTCCACTCTAAAGAGCACAGGACATAAATAGAAAACAGTGATAAAGAATGGGGAAGTTATATAAAGAAATTAAGGGTGCAGACTGAAGTCAAAGAATATCCAAATTAGGAGCAAAATTCTGACTCTCTTGCTGCTGGTTCCAGTGAAGAAGTACTTGATAATACCGAGTTCTGTACCATCAAATAGGTCAGAGTAGTCATGCATTCTTTGTTTGCCTTTCACATATTAGTAAGCTGTGCTGTTTGTCTTCAAATGCTTCTATTACGCTTCGTCTGGGTGGACAGAGTACGCAAGATGTTTACTGTATTTTAGACCTTGTTCTCTGATTTGCTTGTGCTTTTGACAAACGTGGAAGTGTTCACATGTAGAACAGCCGTTAGCAGAAGTTAATGGTGATTCTGTTTATATAGCGGGATTTCAGTTATTAGGTCTCAGTGACATTACGTGGAATTATATTATGACACAATGCAGGTACTGCATTTCTTATTGTTATGCAGTGTTTTATACCTACGTATTTCTATTTTATGCATTTATATAATACAGCGGTTATATGATCTATTACATTTAACAAGCTCTCCTGTGCTCTTTTTAAAGCACTTTATCCTCTTCTGTTCAAATCTATCCATATTGCTGTTTTGTTTAGTTTTCTATTTGCAAAAGCATGGAAAAATCTGCTTTGTGTGTTGATATACACAGAGGAATTTTCAGAGAAGACTTTCTTTTTCTCTTCTTAGGGAATTAATTTTATGAAGTTTATTCAGTTGTGTTTTATCAAAGGATTCCAACTCAAAGTTGTTGTAGTTCTCAAATTGAAGTTTAGCTGTTCATTTATAAATATGCAGTAATTGTAATAAAACAAAGGTCACTGCAGAATTCCATTGAGCATTATTTGCATTCACTGTTAACAAGAAATATAAAATGCTCTTTAGGATAGAGAAAGTTGTACATGATATAAAGTACAAATTTACAAATTATGCATCACTAATTTATGAATATTTCAGAGTTTGAGCCCTTTCTGGTGCTAGTTAAATCTCAAGAGGAAGACAGTCAAATTTTTCAAAGTCATTCTCAGTTTTGTTAATCTCTTAGAGAAGCTATAAATAAAGGTTTTGTCAAATTACTGACACATTTTTCTGATGGACTAGCCAACATCAGAATTAATAAAAACAATCTATAAAAACAGTGTATGAGACCAGTGTTGTTACTTTACTCTGCAAAGGCCAAATTATTGTCCTTACTCCAGGCAAATTCCCCATGCTATCAATATAATTTAGTCTAAATGAAGATTAGATTAGAGCCCACAAAAGAGATGTGAAACAGTGATAGCATGTGTTCCTTCTACCAAAAGCAAATTATTTCATAATTTGTATTAAATCTATCCTTTCAAACTTCTTAAGATGTTTTTTTCTCTGTAGTGGTACTTTTGAAACCGTGCTTGACATTTGGTAGAATGAAGCAGACGCACTTAAAAAAAAGCAATTTTGTAACTGCTTGCTGCGTTTCTTTCTCTTTTAGCTGGTTAGCCTCTCTCTTTATGCGCTGTACTTCAGCTGCTGGTTTTTGTTCTTCTTCATTATCTGAAGGGGAAACAAGGCATATGACATACTCAAATTAGTACTTCTTTGATGGTGCTGAAAATACGTGCGACTGAAATTTGGAAGCAAACTATTTTCAGTTATTCAGTTCAAATTTTATTTATATCTCTTTGAAATAGCAAAAACACAACAAAAAATATAAACTTTGAATACCATCCATTTTTTGGTAGCTTGATAGAAAATTGGTGACAACAGGGAGAACAATGTGCCCTTTTGGGCAATTTTCACCAATTTGCTCTTTTATTCTTCAGGAGATGTAAAACACATGGGGAGCTGACTTTGGTTCCTGTTGTTCTTCTTTATGTGCTGATTGCTCATTCATCAGTTATGCAGAGACAATGTTTGTTTATAGCATGGTTTATAACTTTCAACTATAGCTGGTAGTTGTGTGCTATTGGAGACAGCTTTGCTGAAGGATGATGGAGGGATGAAGGATCAAGACAGCAATTCTCCAACTCCTAGCTGCGGAAAATGATTAGCAGGACTGCCAACCTTACCACTTCTAGCTAGCATTGGAAATACCTTATGTTAAGTGGAAATGGGTAACCGGTGTCACCAACTGAGGTGTGTTACTTGTGAGGATCTGAGATCACTTTGCTGCTGAGATGGCTCTGGTTTCACTCCTTTCCCTTCGCTGAACTATGTCAACATGCCAACCAAGCAGAAAACTGTTCACCTTGGGTTTTTTTAGTTGGGTGATCTTGATGTTGGTGAGTGTGCTATGATGGCTCAGCCGAGCCTCCATCAGTACCAAAAAGTGGCACAAGAAAGAGCTGGAGAGGAACAGTGGTGCTGGTTCAGGCAGGTTTAGATTTGCTTACCCAAAAATAATAAAAAAAAAGTGGCCAATACATGTTACCTTTGCCTGCTGTTTTCCGTATGTTAGCAGCCAGTTACACCATATTGTATTTCTAGGCAGCTATACCAGGTTTGGTTGCGGTATTACTGGCGGTTCCTTCAAAACAGAGTCCCCAAGATACATGTTTATCCAGGGCTTCCTGCTGCCCATTAAAGAGCGGTGCAGATTGCTGTGAAGGTGGGCACAAAGTGCTTGGGGATGAGTCTGCAAAGCCCTTGGAACTCATTCCTGTAGTGCAGCTAGAAAGGGCTTAAATTGCTGATTAGAAATTCAAGGAATTTAATTCATGCTATTTTTTGGTTGTGAGGAATAATACTGTACATGCTTCATGCAAGAACACTTTTTCCTGAAAGGGTTTTGGAAAATCTTAAGTCCAAAGATTTCATGTGGAATATTTCTTTGAATCCTAAATTGTTCACTTTTTCTCATTCATTGTTTGCTTCTCTATCCTATGAATATATCCTTTGCAGTCCTTTCTGTACTGTATGCGTAGAAGATGTCAATTGTCTGCAAAGCTGGGTTCTTCAGCTTGAATTATAATGAGTTACGTTTTTATCCTTGGAAGTGTTTTGTTTGTTCTGTGGCATTGGCTGATATCTGCAGTGATTGGCACACATACAGATGCTCTGTACTGGTAGGTTTGAAGGTTGATAGATGTACTTCATACCGACAAAGGCGAGGAGGAAAAATGTTCAGCACTGCAGGTGTAATGTGAGTACAGAGCCTAGTCCAGCTGGTCCCATCTGCACCAAATGTCTAGGAAGTCACTAATAATACAGAGAGTATCATGAAGGTTCAGTCTCCTTGGAAGGGAGGAGAGTGCCAAGGCTAGAGTATCAGTCTATCCCAACAACTGATAAAGTTGTGGGACTTATGTGTAGGGCCATAGGACTTCACCTGATTGTGCTATTATTTGGGTTCATAAAGGCAATACATATGAGTTTCACCTCTTGAAGCAGAATTATGATCAAAAGAAAAGCTTGATAGCAATTGTCCTGGGATAATGTAATATACTTTAAAATAATTGGAGCCAGGCCAGGAACCGATGTCTTCCTGTCTCATAAATAAATGTTCAAATTATTACATATTCTCTTCAATCCAGTGAATTTTTAATTTATCCACAAAAATTGGTGCAGCTTCAAATTCAGGATAAATCAAGAATATTCCTGTTTCTTGACCAGACAGAACCTTCTGAGAAGCAGATCCACTGAGTCCACGTTGCTCCAGGCGCTGCAGTTGTTTACAGGGTGTTCAGGTCTGGGTTGGCAGTATGTACACAGAAGATTATAAAAGGAGGATGCCATCTCTGGCTGTCGTTTGTGCAGAGCTTGGTCAAGCAGGTGTGATCCAAGGCCACCTTTTGGATTAGGCCTTACTGGTAAATAGGTGCAAGTGACTCTCAGGAGTTTGCTGCTTCTCCCAGCTAAGGCAATGCCCAGACCCTTGCGTGCATCTCCTGCATGTCGCTTACGGCTCTTAGACACCAGCAGGTGTGAGCTGCCCTGGGATGAACATTTTGGAGGTCTCCATTTTGGACATAGGCCTTGGAAGTGATGATGAGGCACATAAATTATTTGATTTCTTTCATAAATACACCTTCCGTGCATCACTTCCTTTCCCCGTGGTATTGTTATAACAGTAGTGCCTTGCCTTCTGGTGATATTATGAGGATAAATACATCAAAGTTTGCAGCTTGCTCAGTAATCACTATCATACAGGTACTTAAAATACATAGATTATGCCATCACTGCTAAACCTGAAACATTTTTTTTCCCCCTAAGTTCTCATGAAAATCAAATGTGTGTTGTCTTCAGGTATTTTCTAGTGCTTGAAGGGAAAGTGTGATTTTATTGGCTGTTTTGCAGATGAACTATATGAAGGGAATGAAGGACTCTTACATTTATCTCCTATTCCATGCATTTAAGGTTTTGGATAATGGATTTTTGTCCATGTGGAATCTGAAGTGTTGCAAAAAATAGATTTCAGTCTGATAACATAACGCACACAGTAACTTTACAATAAAAGAATTTCTATCATAAATAAGACATGAAGGCGAACCCAAGTGTGCCAGGGTGTAGCATCTAAATATTTTTCAGACATGACTAAATTCCTGCTTTTGTGTTTGCTTGTATATAATTAATCTTACTGAATCAACAGGATTATTCATGTAAATGGGATTTAATTAAAAGCAGGTTTGCCAGTAAATACCCTCAATTGAAAATGTTCATACCTTAAATATATCTAATCAATATTGGAACAGGAAACCATTATTTGATTATTAACAATAATTTCATCTAAATATTATTAATTAAATTAATTATAAATAATAATAAATTACTATCGAATAAATCAGTACTAATGATGAATTAATAATGAATTTACTATATATGGACTGTCTTACATAAGTTAGATAAATATTCTTTATTCTTGTTCTCCTAGAACCTAGTTTTATCCAGTTCCCAGGTCTCCGCTGCTTTAATTGATCATCAGTGTATTCTTCATTATCTCTGGGATCCTCAGTGCCTCTCACTGACCCTGCCAGACCCGTCCCCCCCTGCACTGCATCCAGTGTCTCCTGCTTGGAGACCTCTGCTCTCAAATCATTCTCTCAGTGCCATGACCGTGTTCTTCTGCATTGCATCGTTATGCTGGGGTAATAAGTACATCATTCTGTACAGAATAACTATTTGTTGCTACCATCTATAAAAAGAATATGGTTCTACAAAGATAAGCAAAAGTTAAACAAATCAGGCAATAGCTGGTTGGTCATTAAACAAGCTAAACAAAGCTCCAGGAAGAACAAGAAAAGTTCAGACAATACTTGACACATCCCGAGGCTTTTTAATGGCAACGGTGGTGCTTTATTTGTTGGGATACAGGGCTACACTAAAAACCATTTGGAATTAATCATCAAGAATGGCACTGGTTACCGTCATTGTACTTTTTTTTTTCTTTTCTGTTGAACATGTCCAGGAGCTGCCATGGAATTTGTGACAAAATTTCAGCATTCTAAAGCCTGTATCTTTTTTTCATTACATGAAAGAAAAAGTAGTATCCCCTTATTGATTTATATTTGACAAATTGTGTCACAGCAGACAGATCTGGATAAAAACAGGAATTGTTTTAGGAGCAGTTGGCTGATGTTTGGCTATGACTGACAACTACTGTAGGAATAGATGCTTCTTAATTCTTGTTTTTGTGTAAATTTGGGTTTGTATTTATCTCTAAATTTTTCTTTTCACCAAATATTTTAAATATATGATACGTGTTTGAACATGAAGTTGACAGTCATTTAAGATGACAGCCACTGTCAGGGAGTTTCTTCCTAAGAAGGTGAAGGCATTAAATTATGAAGTATTGGAAGACAATATTTATTGTATTATGAGCTGTGGAAGAACATGTGGCCCTAAAGGATGTAAGTATTCATAGTAAGGTTATCAAAAAACATGACAAGAAGATCATCTTAACAACAGAATTCATAATTTACTTAGATGGAATGAGGTGAGAACTGTAGAAGCAAGCATGTAGGATGTTTTGGTGACCTACCAAAACAGTGTCCAGCAATTATTAGATTTCAGAGGTTGGTAACTGTCATTTTTTAAAATCCTAACTGAATGTCTTACACTAATACTGTGGCATAGTGTCAAAGGATTTTTTACATTTCTAAGGTCTGTTTTCTATTGTGTGCATACTTCAACCACAATATTTCACTTCCAACAGCTGGGTATAGAAGCTCTGAGAGAATCATTTTGCATTAAAATCAATGTGGATCTTTTAAATGATCTGGTTGCTATTTTTCTGGCTAAGAGAGAACTCAATTAAAAAACACAAGTTATTTTGCTAGCAGCACAAAATGTTGTGAATTGCGTAGACCAATTAACATGGATCTTTGTTACATGTCTGATACCAACCAAGTGTTTAAAAGTCTTGTCCATTCAGTCTTTCCTCACAGCTCAGTTATCGTTACAAGTTTTGAGCTTATGTTTCTTGACTGCTTACAGTCTTTGTACATTTTAAGGGTGAATACTGTTAATTAAAGGTGATCTTTTTTTGGCAGATTAAGGAGAATCATTGTGGTATTCTGAAGAGAAGTCTGTGCAGACCTTTACACAGGGAGAAAATTAGATTCCAAATCAGCTGAAAAAATGAAAATTTATGAAGTATTTGTGTCTTTTATATCGATTAATTCAAAATGCATAAGTAAATGAAACAATGGAGACTAGGCATAGGCTACGCTGGAGATTTCTTGAGGAAAAAGGTACTGGAGATGCTAAATCTCTTCTATTGAAAGACACTATTACGATATGACACCACGATGGTGTCTGGTAGTGTGATATAGTCAGGAATCCTGCCATTTCAAGACAGGGATCCCTTTGGCATGCAGGCAAAAATACCCCCAGTATTCTCCTTTGTTCCTTTGGCAGACACACATTGCTCGTGGTAGTAGCGATGCGCTGGCAAAGACACAAAGTGCTGTGTTGATCAGAGAATACATTATGTGCATGCTAACTTGAAGGATGATCACACACTGTTCCTCTCATAAGACAGACCCTCAGGCCACAAAGTCCATTTCAGCATATTTGGTGTTTGTAACTTTTAGCTCTCTGTTAGAAATTGTCACATTGCCCTGATGGAGCTCACAGCTAAATACTGAGCAAGCTTCTTGGTCTGCAGCTCATAACACAAGGTTTATACATACTTAAGCTTCTTTTGAAATTATACTGGCTCTAAGCATGTTTTTTGCTTTTTTTTTTCCCTTGGTATCCCTGCGCTTAGTCTTGTCTCTAGGTTGTTAGCTCTTTACATTACTCTCTCAGCTAAACCCTCAGATTTCCCAGAAGCTTGCACTTTCACAAAACTGTAGTCTTATTAGTACTCTAAGCTTACGGTTTATCCCTTCTGGGGCATAAAATAGGTGAAGTAAACAAACACAGAAGCTTTGTAGGAATTACAAATGAAAAAAATCCAAAACAAAAGAAAAACCAGTCTTTATTTCAGCTAGCCCAAGAAACGCAGAGGCTTGGACAAAGAAATAGAATCCATGTATTTAATTCCCTGGTTTTGTTTCCTCATCACTCCCGTCACACAACCATTTGAAGTTGAAGGTCTGTGAAGAGTCCAGCATTCCCAGCTTTATGCTCTATTTTGCACATGATTCCTCTGTGTTATGAATTCTCTTCAAGTGTGTCTCTTTTCTCCCATTGCTCTGTGCCATCAGCTCCCACTGGTTTTCTCCATTGGTTTTATGCACAAAAAAGGTCTCAGTCATAAAAGGCAGGATATGCCTTCCAGCCCATGCCCCATTCATTTCTGCTGTGATGGTAGAGTGTATGCAGGCAACCAAATTGCAGTGGGTTAAGGTAGGATGCAAGTTAAATGCGTACATTGTCCAGAGCCTCAGTCAGGAAGCACTTTAACCACCAATACAGAGTGGGGTTTCCTCTGGGTTACTTCTGCTGATCCCATAAATCTTGCTTTCTTATTTCTTCCAGTGCCGTAGTTTCACAGCAATATCAGAATGTACCGACACTTGATGTGAGCCCTTTGCCTACTAGTGAGGGCAGTATCCCAGGAAAGAGAAAGTATGGGCATAAGTTTCTTCAGGCTAAGGATGACCATGACCTTGTATCTCCTCCTCTTTAAGAGATACTTACTTTAAGTAGCATATTTATATGTGAAAGGCGTATTCCATCTTTTTCCATAGCTGGTATTTTTTAATAAAAGTGAGCAAAAAGTCTTTGGGTTGAGCTCGGTACTCTCTCAGATATATGGCATTGCCCAAGAATGCATAGAGGTTTGGTCATCAGCAGCTTAGATGCCTTTTTCTGGCACAGAGCAGACTTACGTGGTCACCTAGGTCCCTGACCTGGCTTGAAGAGGGAACAAAGTACAGTGTGCAATCCTGGAGGCCTTTATTTAGGCCTATTGGAAACAGGGATGTCTCCACATAGGCACTTCAGGAGCTAGTTCCAGGCCACTTGCTTGAAATGAAAATTCCAATTCTGTTCAGTCCCCTTTTAGACACCAAAGCAGGTATATAGACCATGTACAAATATTGTGAGTTAATCCATTTGCGGTAGCCTTGAAGATTTTCATGATGTTGCTTGTCGAGCTTTGCTTATGGTAGTATTTAATTTCCACTGATGTCAGTAGGATTGAAGGGGAGAAGGTGAGCTAGGCAGTCTTCCATGTTCTCTGGTTTTGGATTTTTGTCAGTTTAAGTACAAGAACTACTAGAAAGAGCCATTCTTAAAAATAAAATTCTCAGTGAAATTTCTAGATTTTATTTATAGCAAGCATTCTTTTTTCTGTTTATATAAAAGCACAGTTACAAGTTAGTTACTCATTAGTGTAAGAAAGACAAAGGTACAAGTGTTATTTAGTCAAGATTTTATTTTTCTTATTGCAGTGGTTTCACTGTCACAAATGATTACTACATTTTTAATAGATCTGCTGGGTGTAAATGCACTGAAGTCTACTCAAATGTGACAATACCTTAGCCTGAACTACGTAAGAAGTCTTTGAAATCATATGAATTAGAAACAATGTTAAAATACTTTCATTTATGAGTACAAATGTGTAACAAATGAAATTATTAAAATAAATACTTCAATGTGTGTTTTATATTTTCTTGTTTAAATTATTTATAATAAACCACACTGTATACTCAGAGAAATGGAAATAATTGTCTACACAGAGACAATTGAGTCTAAGGATATCATAAATCACTTACACTTTGGAGGATCTAGCTTATCAGAAACTGTTGAAATCAGTGCTTTTTACCACAGAATAATGAGTGTGTTCCTCCTAGCCCATTGTGTCTGCAATAGCATAGAAATGCTTTTGATCATCCCTTGGATTTTTATGTGATTGTCTCTGTTTGGTTTGAGGATTATCAAATGTTAAATACTGTTAGGAGAGAGTAATCCATGTAGGCTGGTTGTCACCTCTGCCAAAGAAACAGATGGACTGATGACCTTTTCAGGACAATGTTAGATCTATGTGCTTTTAAGTGGTGGTGGTGCTGGGAGCACTCTTGCTCTCTGAGCTGTCTTTATTCAGTTAATCTTCATTTGTATCGCTGAATAGCTTTAACAGCCAATCACAGCAGTATTTTACTTTTTTGTTTGTTTTGTATTCAACAAAATGCTATAAATTGCCCCCTCCCTTTTTTAGTCACCTTGTTTCCAACACATTTGCCACAGCTGAATTTGTCCTACTTCTCCCAGGTGAACATTTAGTAGCAAGAATTTTGAACTCTGGCCAGATATCATACATAAACGTCTTTGTCCACACAGATGTCCCCTGCAGCCTTTGAGTGCACATTCCTATTTTTTCAAGAAGTTTCATTTTTGTGTACATCACTCATTAGTCCCATGACAAGCACAACCACACAGCACTCAGTTTCAATGTACTACCAATTTTGTGTACCATTCATTTATAAATCCATGGTAATCTGGAACAAATCAATGCCATCTCACTGAGACATATGCAGTTACAAAGTTTAAACAAATTTTCTAATGGCATTGAACAGTATCTTCTGAATTTATTTTTTACTAAATTTGCATAGGTGGTGTCTTTCTTATTCCTTTATGTGTGCATTACATTATTTCCTATATTTTTGCAGAAATTGTTAATATATAGCTATCAAAAGGCAATTTATGCCTCCACAAGTAAGTCTGGGAAGTTTATGAGAACAACAGTATCCTGGTTTCTGAGGCTACCTTCAACCATTTTAACACTAATAAAATAAATTAACAAAGTGCTGGTGTTCTTTGTAGCAGTCTGTATATATTTCTCCATTTAGAAAAAATGTTTATAAACATATGAGCTTTACTTTTCTTTTTAGAGTCTGCTCTGAATGGGTAGTTAGTATTTGTAAAGTGAATAGTTAGTAATTGTAAAGCTAGAACTGGGAAACCTCTGGAAAACATTGGTAAGCAAGGCCGGAAGCTTGAATCGTTTAGAACATCAGCTGGGTGAGAACAGTTAGCTGGATGACCTTTCTGTTGCCAGCTAGCTTCTAGAACTGAGGGCGGTCCCTGGAAGATCATTTAAGTTAGGCGGCTGTACTCATGGTTTGGTTATATTTTAGCATTCCCCTGGTGTGGTGTGGTGTGCGGGATTCAGATGTTGAGCCGTCCCAGGAGACCAGAGCTCAAGCTTTCCAACTTAACTAATAATTGAAGTAGAGATTTTTTTAATGTATAAATGCATATTGAGATTTTGAGGTTCTGTCATACTTGAGAGTAGTTCATATGTTCATGTAACCAGATGTAATAATAAATTCAAGAGATTTCAAGGGTGGTGCCTTAAGGCTAACCTTTCACTTTCAGACCAATTTTTGTGACTAGACTCCAAAATACTTTTGAAATTATGTGAAAGAGACTCATAGATAAATTTAGGTTTGAAGGGACTTCTGAAGGTCACATAGTCCAATCCTTGCTCAGGGTAAAACTAATTGAGTTGCGTGTTTTATTTCAGTCTTCTCTTTGGTTCATAGTGAGGGTTTCTTCATCTCTAATAGTTTGTACATATGTCAGTATTCAGCAAATAGCTAGACCCATAATCAGAGCTAGTGTGTATGTTGTCAGTGAGTTTTGTTATTCCTGTCAGTCACTGTAATGGTCCATGGTTTTTTAGTTATTCTTTAACATGCTTCAGGTCTTAGTATTCTAATTAGGAGTAAAATGATCTAAACCGCACTGACAGTGTACAGAATGGCCAAAATAGTTAATCTGAAGAATAGCTAATAAATTATTCTAGAGAAAGTTTTCCAAAAATAATTATGGCTGTGTCAGCCTTAATCTATAGATTTTAAAAAAGTTTGGTATTTAGCAAGTCAGGTTCAGTGTTACCAAGACATTGTGTTAAAAAAAAAAAGAAAATAGTTTCTTACAGTATTTTACGTCACCCACCTACATGAAGTGAGAGCATGTTTGCGCGCCTTCCCTTTTCCTTGTGATATGTCACAGCTGTACCATGCTGTTGGTAGCTTGTGGCACTGAAAGACAAGATAAGGAATCACTATTGAATAGTGTTCTGGAAAGGGGAAAGAGAAGAGGCAGCCAGACAAGAATATTCAAAGTTAAAGCTTGTAGGGGAAAGATAAGGCAGTATAAAAAGAGAAATAGATTAATGCTAGCCAAAGGGGTTAAGATAATAAGGATTTTCTTACAACATCATAGGGAACAAACAAATACCGGAAAGACTGAAGGGGATGATATTAATCTTATTTAAAATATGAGAGTTAAAAAGCTTCTTTTTAGGACTAAGAAATGAAGGGCGATTCTAGAACAATTAAAAAGTAAGAAGAACTTGGCAAATGAGAAATAAGGTCATCAGTGGGAAATCTGAGTATGCAGGAATCCAATGGCAAAGGGAATATGCATTTTAGACTATTGAACTAAGTAAAGAACACAGGGTTGTACAATGATTTTTAAAACTTAGCAAGAAATTAGTTAACTAGCATTCTAAGAATCTGATTTCTAGACTAGTAAAGCTATGAAAAGAAGCTGAAAGGATATCACTGTGGAAATAAAATGTTAATAATTATCCTGACTTTCTGTATTATTAAATTTGTTCTAATACTATAAATGTTACTCAGCTTTTTTTGGTATTGTAGAATGGGTGAATGAAAGGAAAGTGTTAAATAAGAGTGTATGTGGATTTTATTTAGACTTCTGTTATGTCCCTTCAAAAATTAATGCAGATTTGTTTAGTTTTTCACGCAATTTGTCAAAGTGGACTGTGGACTGTACAAAACACCATAAATTAATAGCAATGAGGTACTGACATCTGCATGAATTAATATTTGGACTTACATCTTCAGTAGTGATTTAAGAAAGAAAATAATATACTTGATGAAACTTGCAGTTCAACAATAAATTAGGAGGTAATGCAAATACTAGTGGGGACTGAGAGAAAACAAAAAAGGCATATATCAGTTAGAAATGTGGGCAAGGCATAAGATAATAGAATTCAGTGTACTGTGAACTAATGCTCTGTATTGGGAATAAATTGAAATAAAATGGGAAGGGAAATCCTGAAAGCAGTAATAGCGAATGATACTTGGAGGTGATTGGAGAGAGGAAGAGATGTCTGATAGCGATAGTGAACTCAAAACAAAAGGTCTGCATAAGCAAAGACTGAAAATGTGGCTTCCAACCTAAATTTATTGTTCTTCATGAACTGGATATGCAGTCACAAGTCTTTAATTTTTATACCAAAAAGATCGTGGTACATGACAGACTTCAGAGGAGAGCAACCACCACGCAGACAGTGAAGTGAATGGTGTAAGACAGAAGATTAAAAAATATCTAACTAAAAGATACCTAGGCACAGTTAGCAGTATATCCCCAAATATTTGAAGGGTATTAAAACAACATTTCAAGTCAAGGAGAAGAGTTATTTATGAAAAGTCCAAGACACAGAATTAAAAGTAATTAATTGAATGAAAAAAATAGAAAATCTAGGCTGAATACCAGAACTAACCGTAACACCTGTTTAGAGACAGTATAATTTTCAAAGCCGCGAGCACGAGCATCATCACTAGATATGAATATATTAATTGCAAGTAAAATAAATTATTTCTAGTATGCTAGCGGGGGGGCTGAAGCACTTGGGAAGGGAGGGTTAGAAGGCAAAGACCACGCTTTCTGTAATTTATTGTCTGAGTACGCAAGCTTGAAGAGACAGCAGTAAACATGAGCAAAAGAGAGGAGTACTAAATTAGAAACATAGAATCATAGAATCATACAATATATGGTAAAGTTCCATGCAGCACTTCTGTTTTTTTCCCAATCCATTATACAGAGGCATTATTGTTACACCTTTACGCAGCAAATGTATTACAATGAATTGCATTATATATATTATAGACTATAATGTATATTATGTGTGTTATACATTTATATGTACTCACTGTGCTTTTTCCATTCAAAACACTGTGATCTGATAGTAAAGGATTTATATATTCTCATAAATAAATACGTTAATAAAAGAGAGGAAACTTTTGTCCTCCTGAACATGAAATAATTAAGATGCGCTAGGCAAAGTAGGCTAATTTAACTCTTAAATTAATTTGGTATTTTTAATGACAGATAAGGGTGATCCATGAATGATAGCAGGACCAGTGGGCATGAGTGACACGAACGTAAGTGTGGGTAGGAAGGTTTAATAGCTCACGGGATAGCAAATTGGACAAACCATCACCACTCCCCCAGGGTGAGCCTTTCTGTTCGTTGAGGTTTCTGAGTATTAAACTGTCATTTATTTCAGAACAGAAAAACAGCTTAAGAATTATATATTTCAGTGCTTACATCAAGACTGAAATGGAACCTAACTGCTGCATAACATTTTTCCTGACTGTCTGTTTTAAGGTGAATTCTATCCTAAATATTCTCCATAAAACATTTTGGACCTGCAAAACAAACCTAGCCTTGCCAGGCATCACTGTTTTCTCATTTGAAAAGCAGGCTTACTTCACCCTGGAGGGGTTCTTAAGGGGTCACAGGATATACAGAAATCCAGTTTTCTTTTGCAGGGATTTCTTCTCTGCTATTAAGGTAAAGGCAGTCTTTCAGTCAGCCTCCAGCACTTTTTCTTGTTTGTCTTCTCAATTTCTCATTGCAGGATTGATTCCTTCAAGACTAGAGAAGAATATACTCTGGGGAGAGCCTGCAATGATTTCCTGTGTCACCACTAGGTTGTCTTAGGGCTAAATACACCAAGCATGTCACACCAAAGCAAAGAATTAATTCCTTGAGACCAAGATCTTGGTAAAAAGGATTAGACAGCTATAGGAATAAAAGAGAACATCCCCAGTTATACAAGAGAGGAGCTTAATTCTTTTGGTACAGCACAACATAATTACTTTTTAGATGTTTGGAAAAAGCCTGTCTGCTTTGGATTTCTTCTACCATCATAAGGCTTATCTTCAATTTAGAAGTGTGTTTAGGAGATATATTCTTATATGTTCCAAAACTCAACGCTAAAGAAAACTTTAGATTCTGACATACATCAGCTGAGTTGTATTGACCTCTAGAAGGCTCACTTTCTTAGCATATAGAAAGTTCAAAAACTGTAACGCATGCTCGATTAGTTTGGAGCAACACTTAATGTATTTTAAATCCTAGTCAAGACACTTCTAGTAAGAGGATACTAAATTAGATGTAACCTTGTTAGATTCAGTATGGTATTTCCTATGCTCCTATGAACAGATGCACAGTGAGGTATTTGAAGAAAGAAGAAATGTTTATTAGAAAATACATTACAATAGATTAAGGTCATGTATTTGTTCACAAAAATGTGGCTTTAAAAAGTATATGTATTTTTTCCCCCAAGGGAATGTGAAATGCCATTTGTAGGGACACAATAGCCTCTGAAATGAAAGGGAGATGGAAGAATGAGTCCTGGAAATAATGTACTTTGATATTGTAAGCACACAGAGAGCTTCTTTCTATAGAAAATTTAAACTTTTCTGTTATTTTTACAGTACCTCATTCAAAGGACCTGCATATTTTTCAGCTTTTCTCATACACAAGAAATAAACAAACAATACTGGTTTTCTTTCAAAAAATGCTGGAGTCTTTTGCACAGTAGTTTTCTGGTGAGACATAAAAATAAACTTTGTGCCTGGAGGAATGTGTTAGAGTTTGCAAAATGTCAAGGAAATTTCTTTTAATTTTTTTTTTTTTTCTGCATGCTGTGTTCTGTACAGAAGAACCATATAGAAA
>VFFE01007237.1:1074934-1124249 GCA_008921705.1 Burhinus oedicnemus | reverse complement strand
ATTTCTTTTTTTTTTTTTTTTTTTTCTGCATGCTGTGTTCTGTACAGAAGAACCATATAGAAATTTCTTAATTTAAGAGAAAATAGATCTTTCTGAAGTCTTTGCTACAGATAAATGCCAGATCTCATCTTTTTAGCAGATGTCATTGCAAAACTCTTTCCAAAGAGAATTATACTTTATATTGAGTACCTCATTTACATACATAGCTAATAAGACCAGCAGAGAAACATTAAAACAGCATTTTGTATATATTCTTGGTTTGCACAAGACAAGTTACCTTGCATTGTTTGTCCTTTGTTTATTCTTCTATAGCTCAAGAGGGCAAGGAAAGAATGAAAAAAAAAAATAATCCATGAATGTTAATACAGAACATAGGAATATGGAAAGAAATGAACAAAAATCCAACATTATATTTGAGAAAAAGCCATAAATGTTTTCTTTCCAGGCTTATACATCATTCAAAAACAGGTTCTTTTTTTTTCTGTGTATCTTAGTGATTGTTCATAACTAGAATTCCACTTCGGCATTGTCGATGTATTCTCAGATATATCCTATCTTGGGCTCTTGAGTATGAATTACATTTCTTCAATGATTTGTCTGCAGTAAAATTCTGCCTTTCACTGTAGATTCCAATAGAATAACAGACTTTGGTACCTTAATGTGCTCAAGACTTTATGTCAAATATTATTCTATATATATATAACTCCATTTCATCTAAAAACATCAGTATATTTATTAATTTTAATAGCAATTTCAGCTTCTAAAATGTAAACCTCCTATAAAAGGTCTGATTTCAATCTATGCTACCATTCCTGATACTCAGTCCAAGAGAAACAGGCTTGGAACCAGAGCAGAAATGTGACATTAGGTTTTCTACAACAGAGTATAGATGGATTTCTTAACCTTTTTATTGAAGAACATATATTAAAAACACAGTAAGTAAACAAAATTAATCATCGGAATAGTGCACAAGCTGTAAGCTTACATAATACTAAGTCTGCTGGCATATTTTATTTCTGGATAGAGTTTTTATCAAATCTATTTCTAAACAAGCATCTTATGCCATCATTTGATTGATTCATAAACAATTTATGGTAAAATTCTTGGCAATTTATGAATCACATTTTTTATTATGAAAGGTTTTGCAACCTCCAGAAGTATTATATAATCCTTTTTTGAATAAATCCCAATGCTGTTGTAAACTGCTCATTCCTCTTTTTCTTCCCAGTGAAGGCAACAATAGTGGGATTTGGTACACTAAAGTACCCATAAAATAATTTAACTTCTTACAGATAATATTTATTAGCACAATTCAGGGAACACTCTTTAATGAGCAAGTTAATTGATAAGTTTAACCCGTCCTTCTCAAAGCAAACTTGTGACCCAATCAGGATTTTATTAAATGTTTTCTTTTGTAAATACTGTATTATGATTTTTATCATCTTTTAATCTTTGATTTGAGTCATTTTCCCATTAGTGATTGCTTACATAACAAACATATCGCTTCTTCTGTTCCTTACTTGAAAGAATTTGAAACTGTTCAAAAAATAAAATCAAGTCAGTTCAACCAAATCCTTTAAAACCCAAAACCAAGAATGTGTGAATCGCAGTATCTGTGAAGAAGACAAGTGTATTTTCATTTCTCAATCTAAATCTTCATTTCTGTGTTTGTGCAACTTGTCTTTGAAAATCCTGAGACATATGAATTTTCATGGCTGTCATTCCATCTATCTGACTCTGACTTCTAAATAAGCAGTAGTAGAAGAAAATCTTCAGCTTAACCTTGAATCCGGTACAAGGAAATTGCACTACGCCTTACTTTCTTCAAAATCCCAATCCTTTAAACTTAGAGTGGCAGTACATTGAGCTTTGTATCTATATCAAAAAATTATTGTAAAAATGTGGTCCTTTTAAAAGCAACATTGGTATCTCAGCTCTTGCACCTATGGAAAACCCCTAGCTATTATATGCATAGTGACACTTGTCTGTGTTCAGTAGATTTCTAAATCAGAGATTTTTAGAAAATAAAATATGAAGCTATTTTTCGGTCAGATTTTATGTTGCACAGTTTTTTTATTTTTTAATTACATGTCTATCTCTTATTTTTTAACAATAAAGGCATTTATCTCAAGGAGTTGCTCACTAGAATGGTTATATATTTTTCAGTAAAATATTTCCTTGAAAAATGGTAATTCATTTAAACAGGAAGTTTTGGGGACTGTATAAGTTTCTGTCACAAGGGTTGGATTTCTCTTTGGAATTGGACAGAGAAAGAATGAGATGTAGTAAATAGTCAGGAGAAGCAACTAGGTTTTGGGAGGCCCATGTTCAAGGACATGAGCTTTAATCTGCCCTCTCCAAAAGGCACTAGATTTCTGGTAAATTCCTTTCAATTTTTACTGTTAAAACTATATTCTTTTCTAAAGAGAGTTTACTTGTAGGGGAAAGACAATAACCCCATAGTCCAATAATTGGGTGTCTCAGTAATGGTGAAAAATATTACCAATTTAGGGATGTGAATGTGGTCTCCCATATTGCCAAGGAGTACTACAACCAAATGTAGCAAATTCTATATTGTCTGTCTTTTATGGGAAATCTGGGGATGTTTAGGTATGTCTTCTCCTCATGTACAAGTTGAAAAAAAAATAAATTAATTTTGGGTTGGTTATTTGTTTACACAATACTCTGAATTCAGATTATGATTTCATTATATTGAGTGAGATTTCTCATGAAGTTGTTTGAACCAATCAGTTGATTGTCTGAGATCTCTTGGACACAGTTTATCGCCCACAGAGTAAGGGCAAAAATAGTAGGTGTATTACAATGCTTGTGTTCTAAATTCCTGTTTTTATTTGTTGGTTGGTTTCTAGACAGGGTATCCAGGCGTGTTATGGGGTGAAAAATTTTACCCTCTTCATCCTAATTAATTCTTGTATTTCCTAGAAGCTGCGGGAGAGAGGTGTTCATGGCGTATCCAAACAAACTGTACTTCTTTCCTTTAAATGGTCATGTTTGCAGTTCTGACTTACCAGAAATCATGATACATTGTTGAGGTTTGGCTGTACTACAGGGCAATACACTTTTTACTTTAAACTAATTTTGAATGGAATAAGTACTAGAAGAAGCATGTCTGCAGTTGTTTATATTTTTACAAAAGATAGAATATCTTCTATGTCTGATCTTTAGAACTTCATATTGTAATACCTAAAGTGCTTTCACTACCTGAGTGAGTTGGTTTAAACTGGATTGTCTAAAACTGCCTTTGATTAATAAAAGAGCTTGAGAGGACCTTGGGAAGTCATTGTATCTTTCCTCATTCCCCCCCAAAAAATTCTGAACTGTATCTAAATCATTCCTGAGAGACGTACATCTAACCTGTTCCTAGTGCCAGGAACTCGGATTTGTCAGCCACCCAAGAAAAGCTGTTTTACTAGCTGTACTTAAGAAAAGTTTTGTTTTGTTTTGGTTTTTTATGTGTAACAAATGTTTCTTTTTAACCAGTTCTTTTATTAGTCATTGTGGATGTGAAGAAAAAAATACTCCCTTCTTCTTGGTAGGTACCTTTTATGTAACTGAAGACTCTTATCACCCTGGACAGAACCTTGCAAAAACTTGTTTAATAAATCCTTCCATCCATAACTCTTGCATTTTCTAATTATCTCTAATTTCTTCAGCATTTCCATGTAGATCACTTGCTTTATAATTCCTGTTTTTCTCGCCTGGATTGCCTCCAAGTGAACCACCTTCTGCAAGAGCAATTCTCAAAGCAAGATGCAGAACTTAAACCAGCTGTTAGTTCAAACAGATTTACTCCTCCTGTCTCACATATGACAGAGATGACAGGTATAATATTTAGCTTTCTGAGCTCTGCTGGGTATTGCTGAGTCTGGTTTAGTTAGGATTCCAACATGACCTCCAGATTTCCTCCTGAAGAATTGCTACCTAGTAAGTTCCAATGGCTACCTAGTTCCAAAGCTACCTAGTAAGCTCCAATGTCTGTGTAGCTGTTGCTTAAATGAAGAACACTGTACTTGCCCTTACTCACCCCAAGAAAATTGTGAGTTCTTATTATTTTCTACCAGCTTAGAATTACTGCATGTAATCTTTAGAGTATTGTTACCCAGTGTTATTAAAAATATGAATAGAGCCAGAGCCCAGACAGGACCCTGCAGAATTCTGCTTAATAAATCCTTCTATTCTGAAAATGATTCTCTAATCCTCTGAGTACTTTTTCTATTAAGTTTTGCATCTATTTTACCATATGTTAGTTTTATCTGGACCTTTTTCTTTCTCCAGCTAATTTATAGAATCATAGAATCACAGAATCATAGAGTGGTTTTGGTTGGAAGGATCCTTTAAAGATCATCTAGTCCATCCCGTCCTGCTGTGGACAGGGATGTCTTTGACTAGATCAGTTTGATCAAAGCCCCATCCAACCTGGCCTTGAACACTCCCAATGATGGGCATCCACAGCTTCTCTGGGCAACCTGTTCCAGTGTCTCACCACTCTCATCATAAAAAATGTCTTCCTTATGTCCAACCTAAATCTGCTCTCTTTCAGTTTAAAACCATTGCCCCTTGTCCTGCCACTACAGGGCCTTGTAAAAAGTCCCTCTCAGCTTTTCTCATAAGCCCCCTTTAACTACTGGGTGGCCGCAATAAGGTCTCCCCAGAGCCTTCTCTTCTCCAGGCTGAACAACCCCAACTCTCAGCCTGTCCTCATAGGAAAGGTGCTCCAGCCTTCTGATCATCTTCATGGCCCTCCTCTGGACTCGCTCCAACAGGTCCCTGTCCTTCTTATGTTGGGGGCCCCAGAGCTGGACGTAGTACTCCAGGTGGGGTCTCAAGATTGCGGAACAGAACGGCAGAATCACCTCTCTCGACCTGCTGGCCGTGCATCGTTTTATGCAGCCCAGGGTGCAATTGGTTTTCTGGGCTCCAAGCACACATTGCTGGCTCACATCTAATTTTTCATCCACCAGTATCACCAAGTCCTTTTCTGCAGAGCTGCTCTTAGCCAATTCATCCCCCAGTCTGTATTGACATTAGGGATTGCCTCAACCCAGGTGCCGGACCTTGCACTTGGCCTTGTTGAACTTCTTGAGGTTCACATGGGCCCACTTCTCTAGCCTGTCTAGATCCCCCTGAATAGCATCCCTTCTCTTAAGTGAATCAACTGAACTGAAGTGAATCTGTGATTCTATGATTCTATAAATTAGCTAGAGAAAGAAAAAGGTCCAGATAAAACTAACATATAGTAAAATAGATGCAAAATTTAATAGAAAAAGTACTCAGAGGATTAGAGGATAATTTTCAGAATAGAAGGATTTATTAAGCAAAATTCAAACACAAGAAAAAACTTCTTTACGGTGAGGGTGACAGAGCACTGGAACAGGCTGCCCAGGGAGGTTGTGGAGTCCCCTTCTCTGGAGATTTTCAAGACCCGCCTGGATGCAGTCCTGAGTAATGTGCTCTAGGCATTCCTGCATCAGCAGGGGAGTTGGACTAGATGATCCTAGAGGTCCCTTCCAACTCTGAAATTTCCGTGATTCCGTGAACTGCACCACTGAGCTTAGTGTCATCCACAAACTTGCTGAGAGTGCGCTAAATCCTGCAGCCTTCGTCATTAATAAAGATATTGAACCTGGAGCCTATATGGACCCCTGGAGGACACCACTTGTTACTGATGTCCATTTGGACATTGAGCCATTGATTGCAACCAAATACCAAATAGTTTTGAATACCAAATAAGTTTTTTTTTCCCAGAATGAAGGTAATGGAAAATTTTATTTTCTTACTGTAGATGTTGAAGACAACTTTGTTAATGCATTTGGGTTTTGGGGTTTTTTGTTTGTTTGGTTTGGTTTTTCTCCTATGTGGTAAGCATGACAAGTGCACATGTAAATTCGCATGCTACATTTCCCTCCATCCTTATTTCTACATCAGCAGAAAGAAACTCCGTCTTAGAGAACAGTATGTAATTTTCTACCAAGTGCTGCAGTTGTTCTGGTATCATTTAGCCAACTAGTGTCTTTCTTCTTCTTTCAGCTTAGGGTACTTAACCAGCGCACAGAGAGGTGGCTAAGATTTTGGCATTCCTAATTTTGTCAAACACTTTGAAAGGTGCCCAGTTTCCTCATTCGTAGAGTTAGTGTGGCAAAATAAACAGCATGTAGAACAGCATACAATTTTTTTTTTTAAAAGAATAATAGTATGCAATTTAATAATATAGTTTGAACATTAAGAAAGGAGCAATATCCTCATCAGTTGTAAAATTTTCATGTAGTGGGTGTCCATTTGTCATGATATCCCTGTTGATACGTAATAATTAATATGTGATTGATTAAGTAACAGTTACATGGCCCTGAAGATACTGCAATTTATGTGTTGTTTAAGCTTTTAAAGTTAATTCCCATTTCCGTGAAGCAAATTATACTATAATTTAGGAGCTGTTAGTATATAGGATGTGTACTGACCCTCTGCACCAGAGTTTTATTGCACCCTGGTTGCTCTCTTGTGAAAAATATTACAGTTGTACTGTCAATGAGCAGAAACAATGCCATGTGACTGCAGGCACATCTGCATGAATGAGTGTGGAGGGACCTCAGCTCTTCTGCTCATTCTCTGAGCTCTCTGGATATGAGCCAGCTCTGATACAAAAACGATGTAACCACATTAGTAAATTTCTGTGCCTTTTTGTAAAGCCCCTTTGCTGGAATGTGGCACTTTTCTAATGTGACTAAAATTACTTCTGGCCCAAAATGGGCTCATGCCTGACTATATGGAGTGTGAATGGCATTCTGTCTGCATCCATCCGTACAGACAGGACCTTAGGTAACCAACCACATATGTCAAGTAGCAAACTGGGAACTGAGCAAATCGTTTCCAGAACCTATTAATCTGAATGTAATGAGCATAAAACAGTTAATTGATTCCTATGAACAAAAGTGAAGCTTGAAAACAAAGTGTGATGGTTTTCCATCCCCACTCATAAAATACAGTTTTTCTTCAATTTGTCACAAAAGCATTTTTAGCAGATTGCATAGATATTCAGAATATAATCAAACATGAATTTTTGCTCCATTGATATTTCTGGGCATGGTTATGATTAGACTTTGACTGTGCTCGTTTATTCAAGTAAGCTGTTTGTGTTTGATTTCTCTATACATAGGAAGAGCTGAACTAGAGGAGTGGAAGAAGGGGAAAATATTGGTATTTTTAAGTGCTCACAAAGCAATTTCTCTAAATTACAGTCTTGATCACCACTGTACCTCTTTTTAGTACGGAAAGTTAACAATACTGTCATTGAAATACCTAAATTGAGTTTCAGAAGTAGCAACTTAGAGAAATATACAGGGTCATTTGAAGGTACATTTGGAATTGTTTCACACTTATCCCCTAGATTGTCTGGAGAGACCATTAGACATGCTCTTTTTGTTATGTTTGGTTTGATTTCTTCATGATTTCTTTGCAGCCACAGCATTTAAAATCTCAGTGCTTAGTGCTCATTCACTTTACAACTGATGGGAGTTGTTTAATATGTAATTGCCCACTGGCTGCCTATTACTATTGGCTAGCTAGAGGTTATTGCTGCTGCAGAAAAATAGAATGAGTGATCAGTCTCATGTGGTTTTTTGCCAGTTAAGGTGTCAAGATGGTACTGTCCTGCTAGTGGACAGTAACGAATAGATGGGAGTAGTAGCCTCTTCAGCACCTTTGGGTAGATCCAGCAGAAGATGTCAAGCCTTTCCTTTCTGCTATTTAAACGAATGCTTTGATGGGGTTGGGGCAGGAGAAAGCCATTGCAGGGAAATGCTGGTATGTCTTACCAGCATATATCTATCCAATACAGCCCAGGTTTATGGAGGGTGAATATGGTTTAAAAACAAAACCCCAAATCAGTGTTGGTTTAGAAAGACTGGTATACATCAACAAACATGACCCTACACCTGTACTAAATAATATTAATCATAAAAACTTTGATAGAAACGGAAGATTATGGCACTACAAAATGCAATAGTTTTCACATTATGGAAGCTTGCGTCCTGTAACCTCTACCTCATGTTATCTCCCTGCTCGCTGGGGTTTAGCTCCCTGTGTTGCTTGGTTCCAAGGGCCAGCTTTGATATGGCCCCACTCCGTAACTTTGGCTCAGACAGTTTGGGGAAATTGTGAAGTGGTGAGAGAGAGGTCTGAGAAAGTCTGTAGAAAGGTAATGTAAAATTACAGTTGGAGGCAGGAATTTTTTGACTGGGTTCTTAGAAGTTCGAGGGTTCAGGAGTCAAAACACCAATATAATGTTGCAACTGAATATATCGTACACATATATATTAGAGATTGCTGCGATGGGAGCAATTCAGAAGACTGATAAATCAGGACAGCTTTCAGCTGTAAAACTGGAGTTTACTAAACTCATTAATTGGCAAGACACTTCTTGCTAATGGTCAGTTCTTACACAATATTAAACGATCTTATCACTGCATATACAAAACTGTTAGTCTTTAACACTTGTATCCTAATTTATTTGTGACTGTACAATACCATGGAGCTGAAGCTGTTTAATTAGAGTTGATGTCTACAGTCCTTGGTGGTTGTTAGTCACAGAGGCCCAGGAAATCACTCCTGAGAGCTCATTGACGATAAAAGTCAGAACTGAAGTGCGCTTGTTGTCTTTCTCCTCTGATTTTCCTTGCTTAAGCCTGATATTTTTATGCTATTGCCCTCCTCCCGAAAGGGTGGTCTCCTCTGCTCCTGATACTGCCTATTTTGAGGTTTCTTTTTGTCTTGCCAGTCATCCTTCTCGTGTGTATGGGACCATATCCCGCCTATTTGCAGTCCCTTGGGCTTTTTTTGTCCTCTCTCTGGCAAGACTTGTTACTTGGATGCCTCCTACCTGCAGCTACACCTATCTTTGTCTTCCTCTCTGGTGATCACAGTGCTCACGTACTGTCTGGCTGTACCATCACAAAATACCTACGTACCACTATTAGTTGCACTATTTTAGTATACTCCTATTCAGAACCAAGGCAAGCGAATATTAATTATGTCATGATTAGTAGATTTATAATTACCTGTTGTCACAGGCCACTGTGTCTGCAATAGTGGGAAAAAACAGGCAATTGTGTCTTCAGTCTGATCACCAGTCAGTGTCATTGCTGTGGACTGGATGGGCTGGGAGATGCAACATAGCGATACCGAGGATTTTTCTCTGACATCAGCAGAGACCAGCCTTTTTTCCTCCAACTGACACCTGCCATGCCAGCAAAGACTCTTGAGGTGTTTTATTTGGTGTGGTGGGCATATTAATGCTTAGCTTGATAGCTTATTAAATCCGAGCTATCTTTTGTGTCTGTTAGACGATAAATAATTACTTCATACTTTCAAGCTGTATGTATCCTGCTTGCCAGTTTCTTTGCACATGGTTAAAGATGTCTTATGAAGCTGATCCAAACAGGGATTACAACACATCTCAGGGAAAAAAAGCTCTGAAGAATTTAGCCAGCAAAAAATGTGAATATAATGGCCTTTATTTGCTACTATGTATAAATGAGGAAACAAATACTTTTTTCTAAGGCTCACCTGTGATTTTTAGATAACATAACCAGTTCTTAAAGCAACTGTTTTCTCTTTTCTTCATGAAGGTCTAATTATAACAAATTCATTTTTTGCAGTATTCACAGTGATATTTGTAGACCATTCAATTGAATTTATAAAAAAGGAGGACTGAAAACATCCTTCTTTCAGTGACTGAAATCTTTTCAACCTACTTGATGAAAATAATACTATAGTCTAATTGTTATTACTTAATAGTGTGTAAAGGATGCTGAAGGTTTCACGGCAAGTGAATTATTAACTTATTAAAATATGGAAATTTCAGAAATAAAACCCTCAGATTTTCAAAGTTTCATAAATTCAACTGACTTTTCTGTGTTAATTAAAAAAACCAACAACAACAACAACAAAAAACCCCTGTCAGTCTTCCAAGAACTCATGCACAGAAAAAGTGATGTAAAAAACTGAGAAAATGAGTGGAGGAGGTCAGAAACGGTTTTGGTGGTTTGTGCTCTACCCAGGGGGCTCTGTCTCTTCCTGAGATGTGATCACCAGCATGTCAGCAGCTCACCAGAACTGTCCGTGGCAGAACTGGGCAGGGACAAGGTCATGGGACAAGATGGCTGACTGATTGGTAAAATGCTGTTGAAGTTGAGTGGCGCTGCTTTACATTAACAACTTTAAAGAAAACACATTGAAACCCTGAAATTCCATTTCAGTGCAGTTTACCTTATGTGAATATCTGTTCAACAGCTGGAGAAACTGAGTTAGCATATTAAGAACTGCCACTTTTTTGAACCTGAAGAGCAAAACAGTATAGGGGAGACAACTTGGATTTCATTGCTCATTCCAATCTTTTTCGCTTTGTCTGTGTACTGGTTCATAACCAACATATCCCTCTTCCTAATACCTAATTCCACATTCCTTCCTTTGTTTATATATAAAAAAGAGAATTTCAGTCAATTCTCCTTATTACTAGAACTACCAAAAGCCCTATATGAAATACCCTCAGCCGTACAGGTATGAGTGAAGCCTCTTAACGTATGCAGCAGAGCAACTCTTCAATAGCTCGGTGAGTGGAGCTGTGCCTTAGTGGAGCTTTTGCCCTGCCATTGCTCTCACTTCTGTCACCGTCACGGCCCCCTGATTCTGTGGCAGATTATCCCTGCTCCCCACTCCTGAATTTAATTTCTGAGAAACTAGTAGCACTTTAGACAAGGGGCTGGTTTCATGTTTTCCTGGGATAAATATTAAAATTGGCAGGTATATGCTAGCTATATCTTGCAGGATGTTCCAGACAGCTGAGTGGTTGCTTAAGGATCTGAATGACAACTGGGGACAGCTTAATGGATGTTGACATTACTGCTTCCAGCTCTTTCACCACCTGCACTGCACAGATACTGGACTGCCTGTCAGTCAGCGGATGAACTGTCACAGCTTCCATCACGGTATTTTACGCTGAACCACTGCTGTAAACCACTGGGGTTCAGGATGTGACTGCTGAACAGCTTGGAGACCCCAAGAAAATGCAGGCGGAAACCTCATCAGTCACTGCAAGTTAAGCTGTCCCTAACTGTCACTCAGTCCTCAGTTCTGGTCATGAGAGAAAATGGTTGTTCTAGACTGAGAAAGATGTTTTGGAGGACGAATAGGTATTTCTGCCTTGCTTTTTCATCAGAGCAACAGAGACAAAACAGTGACTTTCATAGGAGCCATTTTGCTTCTTAAGAAGCTTTTAACTCCTCCAAAATGGAAATCAGAAATTAAACTAATGCCAGACTTTAACGTGCATTTAGAAATTTTATTGATAAATCTATAAATTATGAGAAAGTAACAAAATGTACAAAGATTTGAGAGTACTGTGAACTATTTTATCTACTATACCTAATAATTTTTTATAAATTGCAAGGTACTCAGAATAAAACATCTGCAGTAGGGAGGTTTCAGTGCAGTTTAATTTTCCCTAAAAGCACAAGAGTCAATAGCAAAATTGCACTGTCAGTAAATTTTACTTGAAAATCCTTTCAAGAGATAAAAGGATTGTAGAGAAACTAAGCAAAATTAATGGAAGATTTGGGGAGGGGTAAGAATGTTAGTTATGTGACCTAATTTGGTGAGGTACAATCATACAAAGAAAATGTTCAATAATGAAATGCATTGTTTTGACTGTTCAGTCTGTTCTAAGATTAGCTTAGGTGGTGTCAGTAATTTCCATTCATCGAAGAAAACAGGCCAGTCTCACATAGACTAAGCTTTAAACTAAGTGTGGTTCTTTAGCTTCTCTGAAACTTAGGCATTTTTTTCTCTTTTATTAAAAAAAAAAGATAAAAGTCATATATCAGATGCTGGACTGCGGTAATGGTTGGCAGACATGGACTTTTTAGTAGTAGCCTCTTTACAGAATAAAATGCAGTTATGTGAAAGATTTTAACTTTTTTTGTACTGTTGTTTTCTTCCCTTTATCAGCTTTAGACTACCCGTAGGCTATTCCAGGATAATTTTTAATCCTCTATTTTTCTCTTGTGGAAGAGCAGTGCAGCAGTTAATAATACCATGGCCTTAATTAGAAAGCTGCGTTTAATTGGGGGACATTTTCTCCATGTTAACAGCAGTGACAGAGTAGCAGAAGGTGGTATACATTAGTATTTCTGTAAAGGTAACTGTGGAGTTGCAGGGAGTCTTCTGAATTTTTGTAGAAGTGCAAATGGATGTCTGAAAAAGACTTGAACCCGTGCCAGAAATTGAATGGCTTTTGTGATATTCCTGGCAATTTGTCCTAATGTGTGGCTGCTGGCTTTGAAAGAGAAAACAGGAACAGGCCATAGTTAGGTGATTTATATACTTTTAGATTTTATCGCAACAACAGAAGCTTCTATTAAAGAAGTAAATAGTTAGGAAGAGCACGAGAGTCAAAAAAAGGCCAGAAATGGTAACTTAGTACCATGAGCTTACTGACAGTGTCTCCGTTAACTGAGGTTACTATTTCTTTATAAGAGACACTGTTTATAATCAGATTTACATCTTTTCACTGAGAGAAATCCCAGCTAAAAGGCTTTCATAACTAAGACCCAAAATCATAAGGGGAGTAAAGTGCTCCCATTACCTTTGATGGCAGTTGCACATTCTCCTGTCTCTCCAGAAGAATTGGCTAATTCATCATTTACTTGCTTTCCCTCTGAATGCTACTTTCTGAGTAGGTACAATGTTTTATTTGGGAATGAGATTGAGCATACTCTTAGAAAACTGAGAAAATCAATTTGTGTTAAGAGTGATCTACAAGGTAATTACTGTGCCTAGAGCAAATCAGGATATACAGTAAATTTAATCTTAAAATACTTTGCGCATCTATACCATTTTTTTTCAAAGAAAAGAATTCTTGGTATTATGAAATTAGTAATAGCTAGTGAAGTCTCTAATCCCAACTACCTGTTATCCTTAGCATAAGTTACCTTTTAAAACAGATGAAGTTTTAGGGCTTTTCCTGAAGAGCTGAGAGGAAAGGTATCTCTCTACATATAACAACAAACAAAAGGTTGTTCCAATGAGTCCATTTAAACATGATTACTGTCTTGGCATTGCTGAGGTTACCTGTGTCAATATGACTGCAAACTATGCTGCCTGGATTGTAGAATAAAATCAGAGAAACAAGAAGTATATTTTCTCCTTAAACTCATACAGGACTTCGTTTTCTTATCTTTATGTGCTACATAAGAACTACGTAAGGCTTTCTACTTCCCTGATGTGAGAGGCAAAGACCACTCTACCAAAAAGTAGGTAAACAGGAAAAAGGAGAGTAAAGAAGCAAAAGTGAGCAGTGGGTGTTACAATGCTTTGAGATTTTTATCGGAGACCAGGAAAGCGGAATGAACAAATCTGTAGGTAATCTTGTGTGATCATCTGTCTCCAGGAAGTCTCCCCAAATGTATTTGTCAGCTTTGGATTCCCAAATGAGCGTGGGAAGGTTAAAGACAATGTAAAAAATGGACGGAAGGCATATTGTCAAAAATGAGTGTTTTTCTTGTTCCTCTCTAAACCTACCTTGTAAATCTCAACTCATCAGCTATCGAACCACTGAATGAAGAATACAGACAAGACTAATTTGTTAGAGAACTAGTCAGTATAGGAACAAGAAGGATGAGTGAAGTGCTCCCTCCAGGCAGGAGAGAGAGAACACCTATACCAGTTATTGTCATTTAGCGACAAGGACTCCCTGTGTGTCTGGCATGAGAAAGTCAGTTTATCCAAATAGGCACCAGTTAGGATATTTGATCTGCTGGAACTCTGTTGCTATAAATTTCCTTTGACTGCATACATGGCCACAGCAAGTAATTGTTTGTGAGCTACGAACCCTGTGAGTGTAGGAACCTTTGTCCTTCTGCCAGAGCTCAGGGGAAGATACTGCTATTCTGGGAGGTGGGGTATGAAAAGGTTTAGTAAAAGGTCAGTGGGAAAGTTTGGAAGTAATTGCTGTTGAGAGAGGAAAGACATCGTGCAGACGTGAGGGTGATGATGAGTCTGTGCTGTAGATTTTTTTTTAATTTAACAAGGAGAAAAAGGGGAAATAATAGCTTTGGGAAGCAAAGAAGCAATAATTACTCAGAAATCTTTAAGGGCGTGCCTTCTAGTTAAAAATGTAGACATATTCTCTGTAAAATAAGATTTGATAAAGAGGAATTTTATTCTCTTTCTACCAACTTGTGAAAAGATTTATGTGTTGGTTGGAGTCTTGAATTCTGGTAATCAAGGCATTACATATATAATGCTTTCTTTATCAACCATTCAAACAAAGTCATTATGTCAGAGATGCGTGCCTTTCCGGGCACAGGTGATGCAATAGCTTGGCTTAGTCAGGAAGTCAGAATAGTGAGAAACTTCAGTGGTAAACAAAACAGCTCAATATCCCAAGTGGAGACCAGTGATGAGTGGTGTTCCTCAGGAGTCGGTATGGGGACCGGCACTGTTTAACACCTTTGGTGGTGACATGGACATTGGGATTGAGTGCACCCTCAGCAAGTTTGCCAATGACACCAAGCTGTGTGGAACAGTCAACATGCTGGAGGGAAGGGATGCCATCCAGAGGGACCTGGACAGGCTTGAGAGGTAGGCCCATGCAAACCTCATGAAGTTCAACAAGGCCAAATGCAAGGTCCTGCACATGTGTCAGGGCAATGCCAAACACAAATACAGGCTGGGTGGAGAATGTATTCAGAGCAGCCCTGAGGAGAAGGACTTGGGGGTGTTGGTTGTTGAGAAACTCAGTGTGACCTGGCAATGTGTATTCATAGCCCAGAAAGCCAACTGCATCCTTGGCTGCATCAAAAGAAGTGTGGCCAGCAGGTCGAGGGAGGTGATTCTGCCCCTCTACTCGGCTCTCATGAGACCCCACCTAGAGTACTATGTCCAGCTCTGGGGCCCCCAACATAAGAAGGACATGGAACTGTTGGAGTGGGTGCTGAGGAGGGCCATGAAGATGATCAGAGGGCTGGAGCACCTCTGCTATGAAGACAGGCTGGGAGAGCTGGGGTTGTTCAGCCTGGAGGAGAGAAGGCTCCAGGGAGACCTTACAGCAGCCTTCCAGGAGTTAAAGAGGGCCGACAGGAAAGATGGGGAGGGACTCTTTATCAGGGAGTGTAGTGATAGGACGAGGGGTAGCGATTTTAAACTACAAGAGGGTAGGTTTAGATTAGATCTCAGGAAGAAGTTTTTCACTATGAGGTTGGTGAAGCACTGGAACAGGTTGCCCAGAGAAGTTGTGGATGCCCATTCCCTGGATGTGTTCAAGGGCCAGGTTGGATGGGGCTTTGAGTAACCTGGTCTAGTGGAAGGTATCCCTGCCCACAGCACAGGGGGTTGGAACTAGATGGTCTTTAAGGTCCCATTCTATGATTCTATGATTCTAAGTATTTTGACAGTTAAGTCTATGGTGCTGTTTATAGACATGCTAATGTTGGTTGGGAGGAATAACTTGAAATGCTGTTTTAGTTGTTACATTCTAAATAAACTGTATCTGCTCAGAATAGAAAAAAACAACAACCAGACAACTGTAGCTTATAGTAAGGGTTACTTCTTTAGGAAATGAGGGGTTTCAGAGTTATGTTAAACTGAAAAAAATGACATGCAAGCCTTGATGCTTTAGTATTTCAGCAAACTTCTGACTGAAGGAGACCAGGAGTGAGAACTGGGAGCTTCTGACATTTTCATTCTGAAGTACAGAGTCAGAATGTTGGACTAAAGGGATAGTTATCTGTGTCCCAGAAAGTTTACCATCCGAATTTACCAAGGAAATCCCGAGCTGTTAGGCATGCTGTGACCTGTTATTGGCAGATCGTCTCGCATCACTTTCGAAATCGTGGTCATGCTTTTCCTGCTTCTCCCTTGATCCCTTCAATTTCTGAGACCTGTTTTACTAAGGCAGAGTATGCCACCGTCCATTCACAAAGGCAGGCGGACAGAAAGGTATTACCTGCCCCATTATCATCATCCTCTCTTTGTCAGTGCTCCAGAGAGGAGCAGCGTGATGTGTTTTAAGCAGCTGAATGTGCCAAATGCATGCAAGCTCCTGACTCATACAGCTGCATATTCCTCTTTCAGGTCCTTTGCAGAGTCTCATCCCTTTCCCTACTATGATTTCACACTCCTGATGTGACAGACCATGATGGTGTGAGGCTGCAGAGAGAGTGTTTGTTCCTTCTTCTGTATTTGTTCCTCTCCAATGCTCTAAGTAGCTGGGGGTTAAGTAGAATATCAAACATTAGGAGATGTTGTAGTGCCATCATAGTCTCCAGACAGCGGGGGAATTGCAGGAGTACAAGGCAGCATGTTTGTAGTTCACAATAGGAGGCTACATCTTCTCTTTTGATTGCCATCTTCAGGAAAAAAAAAATTAAGATACGGGCTCTCTCTGGTTGACAGCTGAGGCTCAGTGACAGGCAGGGACAGAAACCTGCTCCTTCTGGAGTAAGAAAAACCTTTTGTAGACTCACACAGTTTGCATTCACTGAGGTACTCTGAAATTCAAAATACATTCCCATTAGCTCTACTCTTGTCCTTATATTTAGTGTTTCGATAACAAATACATGTGAAATGATTACACCAGAATTTATTTAATGTTATAAAATTAGATACATTTTTTAACTGATTAGCTTCTAGACAAGTGTATGATTAAGTGGTACTTCAAATACATTTCAGTTTCCACATCACATCTGATATTTAAACATCACATTTGTACTGTATACTGATTATTTTTCTTCCGTCATTTAAAAGCTTCCATTATCTTCAACAGTTTAGGAATTTACAAAGCCTTTTCTCCTAAGGGGCATATTGTTGTGTTGCACTTATTAATGTATCCTGCTTACAACAGGTTGGGGTTTTTTTGAAAGGATAATTTTGTACATTTGCCAACCAATGTAAGAGGACCTCCTCAACTAATAATTAAAATGATTATTTTGTTATGCAGTCATTAAGAATGTGTGCTCTCCAGGGGTATTCTAATTTTGTGTGTGACAGATTTTCATGTTTCTGTTTAAATTTCTTTTGATGGCATTTGTTTGTTCTTAGTGTTTTGTGTCTGTTTACTTTTCTAGTTTCCAATTATTTCCATCTATATTTTTTTCAGTGTGGCCTACATATGTTTCTTTTTCTTACTTTAATCTTTCTACTGTTTGATGAGTTGCAACATCTAACATTACATAAAAGTTATATTATTAACATATGATAAAAGCTTATGTGATGAAAGAATATCAAAGATTAATCCTTGATCTTCCTGATTAAAAATAACCTCAGTTATATGGATGATGAAATCTTATACACTTGCAAATTATATAGTGAGGTAAAATAATATGCTGTCAAACCTTTTTTCTGTTTTTCATCTTAATCAAAGTTTTCTGACCTTCGAATTCTAATACTGTATGCCTCATGTAAAGTAGCTGAGCATATTAAACCTATGACAGTAAATAGAATTTTTTATACAGTTCACAGTACTGGTGTCTGAGGAGATGAAATACATCCTGAGAATACAAAACCCAAGAAATACAGTTTTGCAGAAGTTAATATAAATATAATATATTCATAACAAGTTCCTTAATGAAGAACAGTGGGCCTAACCTCTTGATAACAGGTTAAATTCTCAAAAAAAATGTGAAGTAACTGGCTGAGCTTATATTCGCTCAGTGCCTAGCAAGACTGTTGATCCTGTGCAAGGAGCACTAATGTCAGATTTACCATTGCCTCATTCTTATTCAAACTAGTGATGCTTTTGTTTTAGTTTACACATTTGAATGTTTTTGGAATGCATATGCATTTCAAGTATAAAGATAAGAATGAGAGTGTGGGTTTATTTTCAGTTATTAATTTATAAGCAGCACTTAAATTAGCTATGGACTTTTAACTAATTTTAAAAGCCTTCTTAATGTCAATTTTTAATTTGAAGGAAACAAAGTACTGTTCCCTTTAACACGTGAATAGATAGAGATAGATTAAAGCTACGCATTCTAGATACGTTTCTAATTAGCTAGGTCCACATGTCCTTCAGTGGGACTGAGGCACCTCAGTGACTAATACACTTTTGAGTTTGCACTTAGAAGCTTTTGAAAATTCTTCCTAGCATAAAACCATTATTTTCTCTTGGAAGGACTCACATAAACCACTATGAGCTAAATTTACAGTGCTGCTCCTGTTGCAATAGTAGAAGACATTTTGGGTGGTAGCAGCGTGACGTCCCTGCAAGGGGAGGCATGTAGCAGCAGTGTCCGGCACGGCAGGCCTGTGGCCATCAGTGCAAGGGCACGGGAAGGCTATTGTTCCACATCCCTTTATCATTCCCAGTTTGCATGTTGTTCTTGAGTAGAGAACTTGGCAGCAGTCCCTATATTCCCTTGAGTGCTGGCTAGGACTACTGCAATTCTGCATTGCATTTGCAGAGGCCTTGGAAAAAAGAGGAGACGCCTTATTCCCTTCCCACTTGCAGTCGCTTGAGGATTGACCGGGTTCTAGATACACAGAAGTAGTAGTGGTTATTGTTCAACTAATGAAGTTTGACCAGACATCATAAAACACTCCATATTTGTTTGTGGTTTGGTATAATGTTTGAAATCATCTTGACTGTGACACAACAAAAATGCTAAGTATTTTTCCTCAGATTCAGAATAAATATTTTCATCAGCCAAGTGATTGTTAAGGACCAGGGCTGAGATGAATTGGGACTATTAGGTCTGAAGAAGTAGCACCTGATTCTGAACCAAAAGTGCTACACCGTTACACAATAGAAAGTGGGTAGGGGTAGGAGCCCTGCCAACACCACCCCACTGATAAACCTTTTTATGAATTAGAACTTGCTGCAAACTTTTTAAAACTGAATTCTGTATGTTTCATTTCATAAGGTAATAGAACATATTAATGCAGCAAATCTGAACAGATTAGAGAATTTCTTTGTCCAAAAAGGAGCTTCTGTAGTGGCTCCTGTGCCCAAATCCATGGGTTTTCAAATACCTTTAAGTCTTGTTATTTGCAGGTCCTTTTGGGGTATTTAAAAACAATTAAATGCAGTGAACTGTGTTTATGGCAGAGTCTATTAACTTTCCAAATATAGATATATCTGCTGAACGTAGAACAAAACTAATTTTTTCTTAGCGCGTCTGATTACTTCTGTCTCTGATTTGCTCTGCTTTTGACTTTTGCTTTATGCTCCATGAAGGAGACAATCTGGCTCCTTTCATAACTTTTACTTTCTTTTTAAATGCTTTAGCTTCAAGTGTAGCAGAGTTATTGATGAGAGTATCAAAAGATTTTAATTGACTCCATTTCAGCACTGTCCAAAAATATTGTTCAGTGATTGAAAATAAAAGAGAAATTCTTTTTCTGACCATTTGAGAAGTGAAAATTAACATTGTTGATCCTGGGAAAATGTGATAGCATTACAGCAGTTTACCTTTTGCTCTAGATACACTCAAGCATTTTAATGTGTTTCAAATTCTGATGCAACTTTAAATTTTGTGTGCATTTTGTCAGATAAGTAGGTTTGGTGGGTGTGTGTAATATAATGGAAGTGGCTGCAGAACTAATGGCTGAGGAAGCCGTGTGCAACTCTGACAGACTTCTGCAAACACTGGTACTTCTCCCACTCTATATATTCTATTTATGATCTTTATGCAAAGGTATTTGTTTCAAAAAATAATGAAAACATTATTTGTTGTCCATTATTACTCTGTAATGCTTCTGATGCCTTAGTTTTCAAATACACAACTGCAAACATCTAAGAGGCACATGTAAAAATCATTGTGTGGTTGTGTAACATGTTTATAATGTATTTCACAGACTAAAGGCTGAATTTATGACAATTTTTAATACTGGAAGTGGGTATTGTATAACAAGCTGAGGCTGGCATATTCCTCTCAAGGATAAAAATTTCACCTTAAAGGCTTGGTCACAAGATTTCAAACCTGTCATTTTATAAGCAGTAAATATTGTCCATTTCTGCATTTTTAGTTGAAGTGTGGAGGTTTTTTTCATTTATTTTGTTTGCACGTTTGAAGGTTAGAGTTCCAGGCTGGGAAAAAAAGAAGACCTTTGTCAGTGCGACTATTTTCCCTAGCAGAGTGTATTTGCAGGACCTCCCCAGATGATTAGAACATCAGACACCATACCTACAAGCAGTGGGCAGACTTCAGATAAGACAGCCAAGGATGAATGAGAAATGTTCCATGGAAATACCATGCACATTATACGATGTGTGTATAGACTGTAATTTTCTTGTTGGCAGAGACAGAATTCCAGCTATAATATGTAACAGATAGTTTGTCTATCTTATTGTAGTACTTTGTGCCACACTCTGACATGGCAATCCAGTAAATACTTGAAAGGAAAGATGTTATAGCTCAGAGATGACAAGTCAACTCATTTAAAACTGTAGCTAGAACAGGCAAATAAAATTATATCTAACCTTAGGGGTTCTTCCCAAGTTTTATTTTGGGTTTGTTGGATTTTTCCATAAAAGATATCCAAATTACATATTAATTCTATCTTAGCTTTTCGCAGTGGGTACCTGTAGAGTAAGTGGTAAAAGTCTCCCACAGCACATTCATTTTTAATGAGAACAGAGCACTCACATTGTGTATCACAATCAAATCACTTGTCATTCTGTAATAGGACAACTACCAACTGAGCCATTCTCACAGAATGCCTCTTTCCTTTGGGCTAAGAGGTAATCTGCGAATCACTCATCAGGTCTTGGTTATGCCCTGTGTACAAATTGCAGGTCTAGAAAAGAACCATACCGTCAAGCTGATGTTCACTTTGCCTATTACTTAAGGTTGTCTAAATAGTAATTAATGTTCTCGTGTCATTTTTCAGACATTAATCACTGTGGTTTCTCTTACATACATGGATTGTGATTGACTGTTTATTGTGACTGATATTAGCTCATGCTTTAATTGTATGATTAGGGCCAGCCTTTCACTGGTCTAAATTGGTATAGTTCTCTTGAGGTGGTAGAGCAAGTTGGTATCAACTGAAAAATCTGAATTTAAATTGTTTTGTAAGATTGTAGAGCCACAAAGGGATGAGACACAGCTGCATAGTACTGTAGTACCTAATTCGTAACCTGCTGACATCTAAATCTATGTTACTGCAATGTTAGGTGTCTCAGAAAAGGGTTTAGAAAAAGGAGTATGCTGAGCAGGGAGCCTCTAAGTTAGCCAGAAGGAAATGCTGAACACAGAAATACATCTTAAATTACATACCTTACTCAGCACTACAGGGAAGCATTACCATCCTCTTGGGATTTCAGTCCTGACTCATTTCCTGACCTAAGTGTTTCTTCAGTATATTTATTAACCAAATAAATAAATGGACTTAATACTTTCTTTCTGGGAACCACTCTCATGCCTTCCCATCTTTCTTCAATAGCCTAATGTTTAGTTTGTTCAGAAGTCAAAGGCATTCAAATCCATGTTCCCATTTCTCAGGAGAATGGCCTGATAATCAGGCAAGAGGTGTGTCTGGGATGGGGCTGAATTGTGTGTTCGGTACCCCTCCTGATGAAGCTAGTGCATTCCACATAAAGGAATTAAAGATCTGTTGGTCAAGAGAAAACTGCTGGGGGATTCAGTAGGGATATGGAAGACCTGCAATGTGAGAAGACATTTCAGTCATCTGCATGAACTGGAGTTTCATTACTTCAGGTTTAAATATCTATGATTAAATTGCTATATTGAATAAATAGTAGTGGCAATGCCAGTATTTTTCAATCTACTTTTACTCTTTATGTAATAAAATCAGTATAATACCTAGAGAAGGAAAAAAATCTCCTATAATGTTTCTAAACCCATTTTATATTCCCTTTTGTCTTTTTTAATCAGTGCAATGCAAATCCTTGTACTATAAGCTTCGGACAAACCCCCATTGTCTCTTGCATCTCAAGCATGCAGAATTGTTCTGTACATTTTCTTTTCCAATGTATTGTGCAGCAGCAGTAGGTAATTAAAAATTTTCAGTCCTCTGCTTAGCCCCACTTTGATTTACTCATGTAAAGAAGTTTACAAAATGACCACAGGAAAGCAGTTTTCTTCTCAAGGCAATAGAATGAGAGTTAATAGATCTGTCACAGAAATTGTATGTAAAGGTATTTTGAATACTCTTTTCCTTGGTATCCTGACTGCAAAATTGGATGCTTGCTGAAAAGCTGTGACAATAAATGCTTAGACAATTAAGGAACTGCTGTCTTCTCGGGAGGTCACAATGTCTAGGCAACCTATGCAAACAGACGTTACAAGGAAAGCCAAAGAAAAAAAAAAAATCTTCTCTTTATACAAAAGACTCTTTTATATATGCCTTCTAATACATATTCCATTATCAATATAATTCTTCCAGAGTTTGGAAAGAAAAAGATTTTGAAAATTAACATTATGGAGATTATGAAAATTAGCATACAAGAAGAGTCCAGCCTCAATTTACATAATGAACAATGATTTTTTGTCATGAGAGCTGTACTGCATTATTCTGTAACCTGGCTGGTGGTCATGGTTGTGCCAAGGTCATTGATGTCTCTTGTTTTGGCTGAGCTGGTATTTTCCTACTGCTTCTTTAGACAAGGAAAACTTATAGCTGATACTTTGCTGTGGCAGTTTTATCTGCAGGACCCATGATTTGCTCATTAGGATTGAAGACATCATAAAAGCAAGCCTAAAACCAGAATGAATTTGCCACCTTGGTTTGCTTTGTTTTTCTTTTTAATGTTGCTCACAATGTAGTTTTGAAGACACAGGTTTTATGACAGCTGTAATTTACAAGGGAAGATATTTTCAACCATTTAGGAGTGAGTAGACCAAACTAAATTATTACCATTTTCTGAGTCATTACTTTCTCACTTATCAAATGGTGCATAATACACTAATGCAGGGATCTTGAGGCTCCTTAGCCAGGCAAAATTCCATGAAATTTAGAGGAAGTTTTTCTGTGTAAGAAGTGAGCAAATTTCTTAGGATATGAACTTAAATACAAAGACATTTGATGGACCTTGAACCACTACTCACTGAACAAAACTATAAAAAGAGTTTTCAAAACTACCATTTTGCAAAACCTTTTTTTTTTTTTTGAGGACATAGGAGTTTCAGCAATTACCTATACTGTTTATTTTTAAGGCAGTGGTTTTTTTAACAGGGTATCAATTATAGCTGTGAATCAGAATGTGATTTTTTAAGTCAAAATATTCTTACTGTTGCTCAATGTGTTACTTATTTGATGATATACTTTTCGTTTGTGTGGCTGATTCCTACCATGATGTTTGAGCAATGTAATAGCTCAAATAGCAGGATATTAAAAGGATCATCCTTGAGCCAGGTAGACCTAATCTCAGTAAAGCAAATGAAAGAAATGCTGGAGGAAATTACGGCAATTGATAACTTAGCGTATATTTTCCCAATAAAATTCATTTAAAGAGATTTTTAGCAGATCGTGTATACTAATATTTTTATATTAATTTTAATTATACACAGTGATTAATTTCTTACATGTACCAAAAATACACTAATCTTTCATACATTAGTGTAATGTAAGAAATAAGATGATGTACTTATTCAAGAGAGGTATCAGTTTTGCATCGGTTTTACAGGTTAAGAAGCAGTTACTGACAGCAATTAATTGTAAATCTATTATTGAGAGTTCGGCTACAAATTATAATGAATTTTCAAAAGGTCAGTAGACGTTTTGGCTGGTAAAGAAATATATTTAACTATAAAAAGTGTTTTAGCATATATTACAGTAACAACCGGAATTCAACCAGGAAACTTTTATAAACCTCTCAAAGTAAGAATAGTTTTCTGTTGCCTTTTTAGTTTAGAGACCGTTTTTGCTTTGAAAAGTTAATCCTATTGCTTTAGCTTCATGAAGCATCCCTAGTTCTGTGTTCTGACAAAACAGTCTTCTTATAACATGAAAAAAATTTATTCCAAATAACTTCTTTCTTTTTTGTCCTTGTTGGTGAGTAGACTTGGGAAAAAAATGTCTACTGGGGTCACTTTCTCAAAGCATGGAAGATTCCTTTCAAAAGAAGTAATACAACTCCTGAATTACATTTCTCTTTGAGTAGAGAAATTTCATTATGAAAGTGGTAGTCAGGTCAAACTTCTTCTGTCATCCTGTCAGTCATTAGGTTATATCGTGCTTTCAAAAACAGCCAAACTAAACCAGCTACTGAATCCTTATATAGGTGCAGACTGTGGGAAATCAGTGAAGATAATGAAATTTATTTTATTTTACCAAATTAACAGAAAGATAACAATAAGTGTTAGATTATATTTATTTTTTTGATATATGACTTCCATTTATTTTTGTTTTCTTGATGCATAAACTAGCTGGGGATTGATTCGATGTCATGAATGTCTCATCTGCATTTGGTTTGTTTTATAGCAAATTCATAAATATAGAGCATTTGTAAAAGATGTGCATCTTTTAATGCGCTTCAGATGGCTTGCACCCTGTTCTGGTTTTTATGGTATTCCCAGCTCAGGATTAAACTTGTAGAACAGATGGAATTTGCGACAACAGCAACATTTGGAAAGTGTATTTCAACTTAATTTTGCTAGTCCCAGAAGTAAATTTTTTTCCTATATATATGTAAATTGGATTGTTTCCCCATTGCTTACCAAAGGAAGTCAGAGATTTTTTTTTTTTCTAACCTGCCCTTTCTTGAGAGAAATACAATATTGATAATTCAGTTAGGACTTTTTCCAGAACCCACTATGAGCTGTGTTGGGGCCCTAACTTAGAGGAACTGAGTCTCCAGTGAGATCCTTACTTGTATCTGGCTTTACTGAAACTCCAACAGCAATACATCACAGACCTCATATTAAACTTTCTTTTCAATGCTTAGTTGTTTGCAGGGTTTGAAAGCCTCTCATGTCTTACCTTTCTCTCCTGGTGCAGATAGACACTTTGAGCCAGCACCAGGTTAAGACTGTTTCTGAGAAATGTTTAGCAGGGTTTCTGTGGCATCCTGCCTCCTGCCAGCGCCATGGCAAGAGCAACCTTCATGCATGATTTGGGGAGTTATGGCTCACTGGTTATAGAATGACCATTCCTGCCGTGAGGACTGGGAGGAGAGAGCAGCTGTTGAAAATCAGGCAGCCTCCTGCATAGTGTTAAATCCCCAGCTGGAAGTTGCACTGGAGTTATTTCTGCTTTTGAAAAAAAGAGGGCAAATGGCAAATGTTCTTCTTGGTCTCAGTCACGGTGAGCAGGTTGAAATTTGTGATATTTCTTTTTTTTTTTTTTAACACAGTTTTTACTTCTGTCTGTCTACTGAAATTATGCCATAATATATCTGAAATAAAAAATGTGGCAGAAATTCTCCCTATCCTCCTATAACTCTTAGTTCCTGTTTCCAGATCTTCTCTAGAGCTAGGTGTGCACTGAACTACTTACCTAGAACAGAAGAGCCACAGTCAGATTACTGCTACTTCCTGTTTGTGTAGTTGAAGTGAGTAGTATAATGACCTTTTTCCTTCTGCTGTTATTTATTACAGGATGGGAACAATAAACAAGGTATGCCCAGGTTGGAAGCAAGGGCTGACTCTTCAGCCCTGGAGAATGCCGTAAGAGCGGTGGCAGAGTACTCCAGGGTTTTCCTCAGGATGGGGGAAGGGAGGAAGGGAGAAGTGACTTTGAGTGCAAATGCGATGAAAATTCAGGACACTCTGAGATACTGTCATAATAATGGAGGTACCACGCTGAGTTTTGATCTGTCCATGCCTCTGCTGTCCCCCACTGGTGGACCTGCAAGTGTTTTGAGCAGCAGCCATGATACCACCGTTCAAGTCCCTGACAGCCCATGACTACAACATCCTGATTTCTGCCAGTCTGAAACGTCTCAGAGCTGTATGGCATGTCTGTGCAAGAAAAACAAAACAAAACCCCAAGCAGTAGAATACTGCTTATGTTTGCATTTCTCTTTCTGAAGCACCATTTTGACCACCACTGATGTCACTGCAGTAACAGTAACAGTTTCCATAGCAGTTAATACTGCAGCTAATACTGTTAAAAATCTGATAGAAAGGGAGAGACTTTTAAAAGGCTGTAATACTTCTGCAGAAATCCTTTTCAGTACATTTGTTTGTTTGTTTGTTTGTTTATTTTTTCCTCAGAAAACCATTAGGGAGGTGTTTTGGTGCTTTAGTTCCTGCATAGCTGCATCATTGAGAACTGGTGTATGCTAAAATGCCATTGAAATTTGCATTAGTTACTTAAATATTGTTACACTCAAAATCTTGTCTTGGGCAGAAGGAAATACATCAAACGCATGTGGACGCAAGGATTTATTGTTAGACTAACTGAAAACTGAACAATCGCATTGAAATACACCAAACAGTTGTTTTGTCCAACTATAATGACGCAAGTGCTTTTAGTACACAGGTAACAAAGTACAGCTGCATTAGGAATAATACCCTCAAAATTATTATACAGTAGGACTTATGAATATCTACCCTTTCTCAATGCTGCTCTGCTGGTCCTTCTAAAGTGCCCCTGGGTGCCAAGGTTGGGAGCGCCAGTGCTGCTGGAGGAGGATGCTGGGGTGTCTCAGGGAGCTGGGTCTTCCCCAGGAGGAGCTCGGCAGCCCCTTCCCTTCCAGCCCTGCATCCACCTGCAGATATTTTTATGTTTCCCTCTCACAGCCTGCACACACAAAGGGGTATTGTTTGTCAGGCAGTGACTGCCAGGGGAGTGAGGACACCACTGTCTTCTTAAGACCTCCTGTGATAGAGAGACGATAATTATATATGGGTAGTCTGATAGAATTGGCAGCTTTGCTGAAGCGAGGACTGCTGCTGGACAGCTGTAAATCAAAAACATGGGATATTGGCAGCAAAGTAGAGAATGAGTTGGCATCCCTTTGCAGTTTTGACATTCATTTTTGCCAGATTTACCGCATTCTGATCCTATTATTCCAGACAATTTAGGTTTGTATTTGTCGGATATGGATATATCTGATCCATTGTATTGCTTCTACTTGCTAAGCAAATCAAAGGTATTCACATCATCTGCTTTTTTAGAAGTCTTATTTAGGTGTTCTGAATTGCTGTCCTACAAGGCTTCTGTCTTGCTGTATGAGGGTGCAGGGAATTTAAATTCCTAATTTCTCTTAATGCAGTCTGCAGTGAGCCACCTGAATGCCCCTTCTCTCTCCTCCTATGAGTGATTCACACAGTTTGATAGAAGTTGCTGAGTTAAGCTGGCTAACACCTTATCAATTTTGTCAAATGAGTTTTCCATAATTCATTTCTTTATACGACTATCCTGTACAATTTTAAACCATGATATTGCAGTCTGAAACAGCGTGATGGGCCTATGCATTTTTGCAGAGGTTCAGTGACTTCAGAATGAATTGGAAAGCGTATAAATGAATAAAAGTCCATCTTCATAGATCCAGTTGGAAAATTTGAATGAAATTGAATTGATTACTTTTAATTTCTTAGGAACGTGAAACTCAGAAATGGTATTAGCAACCTGGGACAGAATATGGGTGTTTAGAATGTCTCAGTATTTCAGGGCCTACCAATATCAAAATTAAAGTAAGTTATTAGTGTGACACATGAATGAATATATTGCTGTAGCCCTTTTTGGGGGAAAGATATTGCGAAACAACCTGGAGAAAAAAAAAAAATAATTAGTTAAAATGTGGAGAATTTGTTTCTTGGTGTTTCAGAATCAGACGCTGTATGAAACTTTGTTTCAACAAGTAGCAGAAGTAGCCAATAATTGCCCAAAAATACTATCCTTAGAAGAAATCCTCTGTGAAAGGAAGGGGAAAAAGAAAATTAAAGATAAGAGGAGAAGATTGCTTAAAAAGACAAGCTGGACAGTGTTTCTAACAACATGAAAAAGATAACACCTCTTGTAACGATGTCACCTTTGGGGAATCACTGCATCAGTATGCAATGTCTAACAAACTGTGGAGGAGACATTCATCCAAGAGAAATGTCATGCCCAGAGGTGCTGCAGTTCTGACAGGCTGAGAAAAACATTGTAAGTCAGACAGGAATGCTCACTATCATGGAGCAAGAAACTTTTTACTTTTTAGCTCCTCTTCTTTATATGTAATACGCAATATTAAAAATATTTAAATATTTAGAATGTTATGCATTTTTATTTGTTATTGTTATTGCAAATTATGGTTGGAAGTAAAAATATGTTAATTACTGAGATTAAATCATTGTGTCCTCATAGATTGCTGCTATTCATGAAGGAAAATGAAATTTTGCTTTAGGCAGGCAGAAGAAAGGTGAAAGAATCAACATTTTTTTAAGTCAGACCGTGTGTCTTTACTGAAAGCCATGCGACAAAGTTTTTAATGTGAGCAGTGATTCTGCACAATGGAGTTGTTTTTTTTGTAACAACTACATTCAGCTATTCACAAAACAAACTTTTTTGACAGTTTTTTTTTCTCAAAAGAGTTTTGAAAAGGTCAAAGCATTTTGACCTTTTCAAAATGAAAGACCTCACTTTTTTTCACCAGCAAATGACATTTTGAAAAATAAGCTAATCCTAGTGAAACAATTGTCTTAAAGGTCATAACCAAATGACCTAGACCAAATTAAAAAAAACAAAAAAGGTTTGTGAAAATTTTAAATGTTTTCTCTTTTACATTCTGTTAAAAGACAGGAAAAATATTTGAGATTTTTGAAACATTCGTAGGATGACAAGAGAATTACTTTTCCAGCTGCACTGTAAACTGTTGAAGATTCAGGCTTTAGACATGTTAAGTATTTATTGTTTCCCCACCCAAGGAGACTGATTATATCAAGTTGCTCAGGGATTTACAGCTGAGTTTTTAATATTTCCAGGGGCGTATCTCCACCACCTGTCTGGATAACCTGTTCCATTGTTTGACCACCCTCATAGTGAATTAGTACATAAAGTTGGAATATGCCATGTTTCCTATGAAGAAACGCTGAGAGAGTTGGGGTTGTTCAGCCTAGAGAAGAGAAGGCTCCGGGGAGAACTTATAGCGGCTTATAAGAAAGATGGAGAAAGACCTTTTTACCAAGGTCTGTAGTGGCAGGGCAAGGGGCAATGGTTTTAGACTGAAAGAGGGTAGATTTAAATTGGAACACATTTTTGATGATGAGGGTGGTGAGATGCTGGTTGTCCAGAGAAATTTCCCAGAGAAATTGTGGACTTCTTAGGGGTGGGATGCCCAGGGAAACTGTGGATGCCCCATCCCTGGAGGTGTTCAAGGTCAGGTTGGATGGGGCTTTTGAGCAACCTGATCTGGTGAAAGATGTCCCAGCCCATGGCAGAGGGGTTGGACTAGATGATCTTTGGAGGTCCCTTCCAACCTAAAGCATTCTAGGATTCTATGATTCTATGTTGACACCTGTGTCTGTTGTCTCTCATCATACCACTGTCTACCTGTAAGTCTGTCTCTGTCTTTGGTGTTGTCTGTAAACTTTTTAAGAGTGAGCCCTAACCCACCATTTGGGTTCTTAAAAAAGACTTTAACTACAGTTGGCCCTACTGTCAATCCCAGGGATGCCTCTAGTTAACCAGCTGCCAGCTGAACTTTGTGCCACTAATTGCAACCCTATGAGGTCAACGTTCCAGCCAGTTTTCTACCCACCTTTTTACCCCCTTATCCAATCCTATTTCAGTTATTTGGCTACAGAGATATTAGGGGAGAAAGTGCCAAAGGGTGCCTTGTTAACATCAAGGCATGGGACATGCATTCTCCTCCCATCCGTGTATCGTGGACCCCATGATACAGTCTGCATTCAAGAGTGTGATAGAATATTATATTTCTAACAGAATCACAGAATGGTAGGGGTTGGAAGGGACCTTCAGAGATCATCTAGTCCAACCTCCCTGCCAGAGCAGGTTCACCTAGAGCAGGTTGCACAGGATCATGTCCAGGCAGCTTTTGAATATCTCCAGAGTAGGAGACTCCACAGCTTGTCTGGGCAGTCTGTTCCAGTGCTGTGTCACCCTCAAAGTAAAGAAGTTCCTCCTCATGTTGAAATGGAATTTCCTGTGTTCCAGTTTGTGCCCGTTGCCCCTTGTCCTGCTGCTGGGCACCACTGAAAAGAGTCTGGCCTTATCCTCTTGACACCTGCCCTTTAGCTATTTATAAGTGCTGATGAGATACCCTCTCAGTCTTCTCTTCTCCAGACTAAATGGACTCAGGTTTCTCAGCCTTTCCTCAGAAGAGAGGTGCTCCAATCCCTTGATCATCTTTATAGCCCTCTGTTGGACTCTCTCCAGTAGCTTCCTGTCTTTCTTGAACTGGGGAGCCCAGAACTGGACACAGGACTCCAGCTGCGGCCTCACCAGGGCAGAGTAGAGGGGGAGGATAACTTCCCGCGACCTCATGGCCACACTCTTTTTAATGCACCCCAGGAGGCACTGGCCTTCTTGGCCACAAGGGCACCTTGCTGGCTCATGGTCATCCTGTTGTCCACCAGGATTCCCAGGTCCCTCTCTGCAGAGCTGCTTTCCAGCAGGCCAACCCCTAACCTGTCCTGGTGCATGGGGTTATTCCTCCCTAGGTGCAGGACCCTACACTTGCCCTTGTTGAACTTCATGAGGCTTCTCTCTGCCCAACTCTCCAGCCTGTCCAGGTCATGCTGAATGGCAGCACAGCCTTCCGGTGTGTCAGCCACCCTTCCCAGTTTTGTGTCATCAGCAAACTTGCTGATGGTACCCTCTGTCCCTTCATCCAGGTCATTGATGAACATGTTGAACAGGACTGGACCCAGTACTGACCCCTGGAGAACACCACTTGTTACATGCCTCCAACTGAACCCTGTGCCACTGATCACAACCCTCTGAGCTCTATCTGCCAGCCAGTTTTCAATCCACCCCACCGTCCATTCATCCAACCCACACTTCCTAAGTTTGCCTATGAGGATGATGTGGGAGACGGTGTTGAAAGCCTTGCTGAAGTCAAGGTAGGCAACATCCACTGCTCTCCCCTCATCTACCCAGCCAGTCGTGCCATCATGGAAGGCTATCAGATTGGTCAAGCATGATTTCCCCTTGGTGAATCCATGTTGACCACTCCTGATAACTTTGTTTTCCTCCAGATGCTTTGAGATGACATCTAGGATGTCCATCACTAGGATTCCATCACCTTTCCAGGGATGGAGGTGAGGCTGACTGGCCTGTAGTTTCCTGGGTCCTCCTTCTTGCCCTTTTTGAAGACTGCATTGACATTGGCTTTCCTCCAGTCCTCAGGTACCTCTCCTGTTCTCTGTGATCTTTCAAAGATGATGGAAAGCGCCTTCGCAGTAACATCTGCCAGCTTCCTCAGCACTCATGGGTGCATCCCATCAGGGCCCATAGATCTGTGGGTGTTGAGTTTGCCTAAATGATCTCTAACCTGATCCTCCTCAATCAAGGGAGAGTCTTCCTTTCTCCAGACTTCTTCTTTTACTGCCAGGGTCCGGGATTCCTGAGGGCCAGCCTTAGCAGTAAAGACTGAAGCAAAGAAGGCATTCATTAACTCCACCTTCTCTGCATCCTCCATCACCAGGACACCTACCTCATTCAGCAGCAGGACCACATTTTCCCTAGTCTTCCTTTTGCTACTGATGTACTTGAAGAAGCCCTTCTTACTGTCCTTGACATCCCTTGCCAGGTTTAATTCCAAGTAGACCTTAGCCTTCCTCGTTGCATCCCTGCATACTCTGACAACATTTCTATATTCCTCCCAAGTGGCCAGTCCCTTTTTCCACATTATGTAAACTTCCTTCTTCCATTTGAGATTTTTCAGAAGCTCCTTGCTTATCCATGCAGGTCTCCTGCCTCCTTTGTTTGATTTCTTACTCCTAGGATGCACCAATCTTGAGCTTGGAGGAAGCGGTGCTTGAATATTAACCAGCTCTCTTGCACCCCCCTACCTTCTAGAACCCTAACCCATGGGATTCCTCCAAGTAGGTCTTTGAAGAGGCCAAAGTTAGCTCTCCTGAAGTCCAGGATTGTAATCCTACTTTTTGCCCTGCTTCCTCCATGCAGGATCCTGAACTCCACCATCTCATGGGCCCCCAACCTTCACATCCCCAACCAGTCCTTCTTTGTTTGTCAGCACAAGGTCCAGCAGCACACCTCTCCTCATTGGCTCCTCTACCACCTGTGTCAAAAACTTATCATCAGTGCTCTGCAGAAACCTTCTGGACTGTGTGTGCCTGGCTGTGTAGCCTTCCCAGCAGATATCAGGGTGGTTGAAGTCCCCCATGAGAACCAAGGCCTGTCATTGTGAGGCTACTTTCAGCTGTCTGTAGAAGGCCTCATCGACTTCCTCTTCCTGATCAGGTGGTCTGTAATAAACACCCACAACAATGTCACCCATATTAGCCTTCCCCTTAATTCTTACCCATAACCTCTCAACACATTCTTCATTCACGCTTAGGCAGAGCTCAACACATTCCAGTTGCTCTCTCACATAAAGAGCAACTCCACCATCTTGCGCCACTGGCCTGTCTTTCCTGAAAAGTACGTAGCCATCCATGACAGCATTCCAGTCATGTGAGCTATCCCACCATGTCCCTGTAATTGCAATGAGATCATGGCCCTGTGACTGCACACAGATCTCTAGTTCTTCCTCCTTATTCCCCACGTTGCATGCGTTGGTGTGCAGGCATTGCAGAGAGGTAATCAAGCATGAAGGTTTCCCTGGAGTGGTGCAAGAGGATCCACCACAGCCGTACACACCCTTGAGGTGGTTGGCCTTTTGGTTCTCATCTTGGGAGGCAGCTAAGGAACGTTTGTTGCTGCTCTGGTTGGCCTGGCTTATTCCCCAGTTGGTTGCAATGGCATGAGCATTGCTATCTTGGACCCCACCCCCTGAATCCTTCAGTTTAATGCCCGCCTCACCGAGTTGGCCAGCCTGCTTCCAAAGATTCCCTTGCATTTTCTAGACAGGTAGATTCCATCCCTCTCTAACAGGCCATATTCATCAAAGAATGTCCCATTGTCATAAAAGCCAAAACCCTCACAACGGCACCAGCCACGTAGCCAGGAGTTGATATTCATTATCCATCTGTTTCTGGCTGATCCCTTTCCTCTAACTGGTAAGATGGAGGAAAAGATAACTTGGGCACCAATTTTTTGCACTTGCACCCCCAGGGCTTTATAATCTTCCTTAATTCTGCCTAGGTTCCAGCTTGCAGTGTCATTCATGCCCACATGAAAGAGTAACGGTGTGTACTAGTCTGTACCCTGAAAAGTTGCAGCACCCTCTCGGCAACATCTCGAACCTTAGCTCCCGGAAGGCAGCATACCTCATGTGACTCCCTGTCAGGCAGCAGATGGGCGCCTCAGTGCCCTTTAACAGAGAGTCACCCACTACTAGCACTCATCATCATTTTTTATGATATCTACTGTGTGCTGCTGGTGCAGTTCATCCTGGCAGACCTTGCTGCTGGGTGTCTTTAGCTGTTAAAGCTTCATACCTGTTTTTTGTTTTGATGCCAGAGTGGAGGCTGAAGCAGAATCCTGCTTTTGTGGGTCGCCAGGGTCCAAGGTGCCTCATTCTCAGTGCTATCCGCTACAGGAACATGGTTATGAAACCACCTATCTATCTCTGTCTCAGCAACTCTGACATTGCGCAACCTTTTAACTGTTTCTTGCAACTCGACCACCTAACGTAACAGATCATCAACTTGTGCACACCATGTGCAAGTACTTATCTTTCCACCAGTAGTTTTGAACGCATAGTGCTGCACTGAAATAGTTTGGGGAAAGATTAAAATTTTTCTGTGTAAATCTTTATAACCCATTTCAGCTCTCTAAAATATATATATTTTTAATACAATCCATTTAAAATGGGACCTCAAAGAAATAACCTTTCAATATTTAATTAAGCTGCTTCTGAGAACAAGTAAGCATTGGAATTATAATGAAAGTTTGTAAATTTGTGAGATGTGTATCAGTTTTATAACTGACTTTTTAAAGAAGGATAGCAACATCTATTTCTACTGCACTGAGAACTATGATATTACCAGAATTGTAGCAATAGTTTTAGTGTTCGGGGCAATTTAACTCCAAGTCTATATGGCTTTTGTCTTTTACTCCAGTAGTGCCAGTGTTCATTATGATCCCAATAAGAAATACACTCAGACTCCATAAGGTATTGCTGAGAATGCCATTTACTGGAGCCCGGAGAAAACTGAAAAAGAGGATAGGTAATCTCACAGTCCTTAACATGTGAGAACCCCAAGTTGTGCAGTGTCATCGGATGATGATGTCATCCAGTCTGGGCACAGCACACAGTGCAGATCCTATCCATGGAGAGGTTCACCAGCATTGTAGTCCTTAGAGATCTTCTAGTATTTTCTTGGAGGAAAACTACTCTTTTCATCATTTCTACCATAAAAGAAATGAATGTTCACATAAGAACTTGCTGCTTCACTTTAAGGCAAAGACAAGGACACACAGGTGATGGAATCACTGGTACCAAATGTGAGCTGCCCGCAGCCTCCTCTTTTACAATCAGCCATCTAAGTTTATCCTGCAGCCAAGGGAAAAGCGCAACACAACACAGGCCTGAAAGCCATGATGTTTATGCAGTGTAGTACAGGACAGCACAGGCCTGTGGCTACTTGTGTTGCCTGTTATGGGCATCACTAACTCCTCAATGTACAATAGTCTTCTGGGTAGGTTCACTACACCTCCTACACTCCACTTCATGTTCTTTGGGCTACTTCCAGGCATTGCCGTGAAATAGGTGTCTTTCTTCCAGCTGGGGACCAATAAGAGAAGCACCAAATACAACACAAATACATAGACAATTTGTACTCTTCAGCCCTCTCCTTAAACAATGTTCTCACATCATCTTTGCTGTGTCATGTCTTTATGCGAAATGCTAAATAGATGTCTGTAATCCAGAACAAAGTGTTTTTCACCTGTATGGAGAAGAAATGAATACCGAATGAATGCCGCAACTGGTTTTGGCACTCCGCTGCCTGTAAAGAGGAGTGGATACACACTGAATGGCTTCTCCAAGGAATAAACAATGTTGAAATGAGAAAAAAGGAAATGGAAAAGTTCTGTCATTTTCTAATCTGTAACACCAGGGTAGTTACCAAGAATTCCAATAAACAGACACAGATTAAATTCAATAAAGTAGAAAAAGTGTGGGCTAAATTTTTATCCTTCTTGCATTACTGTGAATCTGCTCCTGTCAGATTAGTCATTCTAATTTACACACTATGGGGAATAGAAGAAGGAATAGTTGGAATCGAGTTTAGTTGGTAGCAGGTTTATTTGTCTATCTTCTCTTTTGCTCCTTCCAATACACTTTTTACTTTCCCAGTAATTAACTTCCGTGGGTATTTAATTTAATTCTCTCAGCATCAGCCTTTCTAGATTATTGTTTTTCCAATATTTATTCCCTGTATGATGGCAGTCCTGGCTTGTTCAATTATCCTTAAGGGTGTTTCAGTTTTTCTTACTTTTTTTGTAGTGCTTTACAGCCAAGTACTACAAGTTTGATTAAAGTGGTAGTTTGGTCTGACTCATTTATTGGCTTTCTGTGCCTTTTTCTCCAAGTGCTACAACTGAAAGCTTTTTGTAGAGGGCGGAAGGAGGGGAGTTGTCTATTTATTTTGAAGTGTAAGGACTAAATTTAGTCTTTATGCAAACAATCTTTAACTGAGATTGATGAGTAAAGACTGCAGTATTTGTATCCAAATTAATGAATTTTTCATGTTCGTGCCATCGGTACTTATTAAGAACAGTGAAATAGTGTGCTGCAAAAGAAAAATTGTATGAAATATTTCAACTTCCATCCTTATGGATCTGATATCTTAGGATGCCATAAATTCCTGCCAGAGGTACCTAGGAGGGAGAAATCCAGGACAGGATTAGGCTGGAGCAATAGAAAGTAGCTGCAGAAAGAACAGGAAGACAAAGGCTAGCATGAGATTGAGCAGATCACAGCCTCTCCTCAGCCGTTTTTGGTGACAGATACCCTGCATTGTTCATACTGGAGTGAAAGCTATCCCCTTCCATACAGTAGGCCTATGGATGGCAATCCCTCTCTGAAAAAAACGGGAATTGTTAATATATCTCTGCACTAGATCTTCTGAATCAAGAACATTGTGCTCAAATAAAAAAGAAAGGCTCTAATTCTCTTCTCTTTTAAACAACGGTAAATGAGAAATAATTCTGAAGAAGGAACTGGAAATGCAGAAATGTCTGTGAGAAAACAGAAGAGTTTTAGCTGTTCAACTAAGTAATATATATACATTTAAAGCTTAAACTTATCCTCATTTCACCATATACTTTTGGTTTTATTTGTTCAAGTCTCATCTTTTATTAAGGACAAGGGTTTTTTAATATGTTTGTGAATTTCCAGTTTTTCTTAAAAACCTATCTATTGTGTAAGAAATGCTGAGAATAGTCTCATTCTTAATATCTGAAAAATGCTACTTAGTTTGTGAAGGAACAAAATCACATCTGCATATTGAGTCCAGAGGCTTAAAGTAATGACTTGGCATTTGGTTGATTGGGGGACAAATGTTGAATGACTGAATCATTGCCCCTTAAGTTAAATACAGAAATGCTGCAGATGTAGCTTTTGCCAGTTATGACTTTCAGATATTCCTTGGGACTCCTCTGTCTCCAAATGCAATTGTCAACTGACCCAGAAATATCATGGCTGTTTATATAATTAGGCAGTTCACTCATGACGGTATAACTGCCAGCAAATACAATAGCACACACAGTGATTTTGTTTAGTTTGTAGTTTTAGCAAGGGATCATTTGAGTAGCATATAAGAGTAGGGACATTTTTACTTATCCACAAATTTTTTCTATGACAGATCCTCTTACAAAACATGTATGAGCCAAGCGACTTTTTGGACAGACCTCAAAGCAGAGCTTTTCGGAGAATAAAAGTTAAATGCCATGAAGTTTCCTGTGACTTTAGAGTTTGTTTGAAATCAGGAAGAAAAAACACATTTTCTGTGAGAAAAATACTGAAAAAAATCTTTTGACAGTTTTAAATGTTTAGTTGTACTTTGATCTTGATTAAAAATCTGGGCAGAAATTAAAAATAAAATAAAATTGAAAAACTTGATTTAAAAAATGACTTCAAAAAGAATGTTTCAGAGTTGTTCATTTGCCTCGTATTCTGAAAAACATTGCAGTGACATTACAAATTGTGAAAAGAATTACTTATTATCAACTGCAATTCTGACTTCCTTATGAAGAAAAAAGAGGTAAAGAAAATATTATAAAAAGTTAAAAAAAGAAAGTGACTTCTTTATTTACCTACAGTGGAAAATATAATTGATATAAAGCAAAATATATAGAGTTTATGAGATGATAAAGAAAGTTTAAGAAGTAATTATTCTAAAGGATGGGGAAGCTCATGTATGTTGAAGTGGTTCCTCATCAAACACAGAACATCAGTCTTAAAAGTTTATGTGAAAAGCAGCCACCGGTTTTTGCCAAACATGAAATCTGAGCGAGGTACGATCTGCAACTTAAACTATATGTTCAGATCTCTCCCACATCACCCGGGGAATGGTCTTTCATCAGAATTTATATGTGTAATTATAAAAAATGTTATTGATCAGCTGTGCTCTCAAACCAGACAGTACTGAGGAGGTATCCATGTCAGGTGGACTTGGAAAGTAAACTAAAGTACCATGGAAATATATGGGACTTCCATGGCCATGACACATTGCATAACTGAAGCTCGGGGGACCAAGGAGGACCAGCACTGGTAGCTGCACTTGTTCGTATTTGAAAGCTTTACTAAAGCTGATGATGTGTCTTAAGGTAATGACTATGTCTTCTATCACTTCCATTTTTCAGTGTGTATCGTTCATATTTTCATACTGTTTTCCATACCTAAAATTATTTTTTTCGAAGAGAGTTGTAAGATGTTGATGAGTTTAAGAAAACACAAAACCTGGAGCTTTAAAGAAGAAAATATTATGTGAGACTCCCTGTAAAACTGCAGGAGTTTGGAAAACAGCAGGATTAACGAATAGCCTAATTCTAATTTGTGATTGGAGGATCTATCAAAATGAATAGCACTTTTATATTTGTTAGGGGATTTTCTGGGCTAAAGAGAATATGTTACAGAATTACTGATGCGGATTTTTCAAAATGATGATCAACAGGATAGCGGTAGACCCTGAACTTGCTCTCCAGGCTCTAGTACTGGCTGTACTAGCTTCCCAAGGGCTATAATCAGAGTTTAGACACATCACTCAAAAGCAGACACTTAGATTTGCATATCCAAATTTGGAGCTGAGCCCTACACAAAGTGATGAGAAATCCTAACTGCTTTTTTTCTTGTTTTCAACGTTATAACATGTGTGACACTGTTCGCTGTTTCAATGTGGGACCCAACCTTGCTGTTCTCCTTTGCTTAGATCATGCGTATTTTACAATCACTTCTAAAGGAAAAATCGCCTTCTGAAGTATATGAGGAAGGGATTTTTTTTTTGTTCTATTCCAATTTTTAGAGGTATTTTAGCCATGAAGATGGATCAAGCTCTTCCTGTTATGTTTTGTTAGTTTTTGTCAAGTCTGCTTTTGTGGTTTTCAGCTGTCTAAGGTTACTCAACCAGAATGGCCCCTTACACAAAAGAATTGTTTCCTAGGGCTATGAATAGCAGGACACAGACCTTGAACTGGACTCTGAATTCAGAGGGAACTAACACAAAGAGAATGCAAAAGTGACACGTCTGCAACAATCCGTTTTGCCAAGCAAAATGGATTGCAGTTAAACCATAATGTTTTGTACTAAATGGAGCCTTTTTAAGGAGCTCGTCTCCATTTCTAGGCATGAGGTGCAGTCATCAAATCTACAAACCAAGTATGAGTGGATCGGCCTGTGAGGTATTATTTCTGGGTCAGGAAAACTGAGCAGAGTTCTGTATAACATGTGCCTTTTTCTCTCCATCATGTCATCTTGTTGTCTCATCTTTGGTACGCTCAGGTTTTTTAAGAAGATGAAATGTGCTGGAACAATGGAGTAGCTCTACATATGTTTGACATTTTAGCTTGTGTTACCTCATCATCTTTATTGGCTCCTGCACTTATCCTACCCATCCTCCTAGTCATGAGATACACTGATCTAATTACAAACTTGAACTATCACCAAGAAAAGAACTAAGTTCTCCTTGTTAACATAGGAATTTGAGTGTTTGCTTCATAGAAGCTTATTTGGTTTGTGTTTAAATTTCAGGCACATGCATCGTACTGAGCATTTTAAGATCTTTCTTTCATTTTTTATTAGGATAATATCTTTTATGTATGAAATGATTTATTTTTTGTTTATCTGTAGTAACAGCATGGGTGATAACTATGTTCAGTTTAATGGTATTCAGCCAAAAGGTAACAAACTTAATCAGTGGGTAGTGAGCAGAAACTGTTGAATTAATTAGGAAATAGGTATCTAACCCTTGTGATGCTGCCACTTTTGCTGCCTGAAGCATACTACCTGCGTATTTTCTGCTGCTGTATCTCAGAAGTGGGAGGAAAAGGGGCATGCAGTGGATCTTCACATGCTGATTTGATGATAATTAATCAAAATCTTGTAAGAAACACAGCTTATGTTGACTAACATCGTGATGAGTAGCAACGGCCTGCTAAGTGTCCCAAAATACTGCTAAAATTGCAAGATGCATTCTGTTAATAGAGAACAGTGAGATAATATCCTGAGAGGGGAATATTCAAATTTCTGAAACAGTCAAATTTCAACTGAGAGAACTACACAGAGCCTTACTGCACCTGGAATTATGTTTGCCAAAGAAAAGAAAAATCTGAAGAAAGAAAATACTGGTGTATATCTTATCAAAGGAGTCCCTCTGAGCCTGACTGAAGAAACTGCATTTCAGTGACCCTCAGAATGCTGCCAAGGTCATCCAGTCATCCAGCCCTCCGCTTCTGTGCTAGAGCCATTCATGCAAATTAAAGCCGCCTGCAGGCCTGCTGCAACTTGCAATATGCACATAGCTCTTCAAAGATTTCTGAATTATGTGCAAGTAGATTATTTGGGTTAACTTTCTTTTCCAGTTCTTCTTTTATTTGTCATTTTAAGACTCGTGTTACCTCTACCTTTCTTCATCTCATACCATGGATCCAATTTGCACATTGTACAAGAAAGAATGACTTTTTTTGATGCAAAGTGAGGTGTGGTCAAAGGGAAGAATTACATCAAGGGAGGAAGAAAACCTAGAGAAAGCACTAGGATGCAGCTGCCACAAAAACCTAGCATGTATTCTAGTTTGTTTGCTTGAATGGTTTCAGTGTTTGTTGTTGCTTTCATAATTTTGTTATCACTGCAAGCAGCAATGTAAGCAGCATTTTGAATTTAAGTTGTTATGAGCTATGTTATAATTGTGTTGTTGCTCATTTGTGGTTGCACAGTGACTGAAACAGATGTGGCTTTTTGGGGTGAGCAGTGCTCAGGGGCTTATATATTTGTGATTGCTCAGGGGGCTGATGGATTCGAAGGAGATGGCTCAATGTTATGGCAAAAAAACTTAAGCAAAAGTGAGGGCAAAGAAAGAACCCTATAGCTCTGAGTGCTGGGGATATCTACTTAATATATGCTCTTTACTCTTTAGTCCGTATGTGCATTCATTTCCTCATGTCCCCACAGAGCTTCACATGCAGCAGAAATCATAATACAGCTGCATTCCACAACAGAGCTGTCAGGCAGCCGACCTCAGCTTTTTGTGCCGTTTCAGGAAACTTTTGGGGCTAGCTGTCAATGAGTTAATCAAATCTTACCTTCCAGTGAGGGCATGGTAACCTTAAGGGCGCTCTGTGCTTTTTTATAGGTGAATGAGCTTCATTTTTTGGCTAAATCATACAGTTATGAAAACTTACAAAGTAAAAGTCACTCTCCTGTCATCATCCCTTTTTGACAAGCCACGAAACTAAACATTATGAAAGAGAATTAACACCAAAGGATGGCTAAAACCAGATACATTCAGTTAAGAAAACAGACTCTTGGATGCAGGTCAAGGTTAGACAACCTTAAGTCTCTTGATAGAGAAGAGGATTAATTTGTTTCTGACTGGACATCTGCTTTGAGATTCCTCTGTAGCTTATCCATCTAAGGCTTAGTGTCTCAGGGCATCATAAGGTGGAGTCACCTTCTGTTTCCCATTGGGATTGTAATAAAAGCACTACTTGAAGCCCTATTTGCTTTAGAGTCTTCTCCTGCAGCAAGCTTCTTGTAACCAATGCGAAGACATTTCTGAAAACATTCTAAGCTGTTCTGGTGGTACTTTGCCTAAGTAATTTCCAGTGATTCTTGGCATATCTCTATATAAAGTGATCGCTACTTATAAACATAGTCAAGAAAATGCCAGCATAACTTCACAATCTGAGCGTAGCTTCTTGGGGGTTTTGTCAGTGTTTTGGAAACAAGCTCTTTTGCCTTTGCCAGGCAAGAAGGCAGCCCCTGCAGCCTGGGAACATGTGCCTGGTTCCCTGCCTGCTCCCCTTCTTGGAACTCAAGGTTTCAGGTAGCCTCCTTTCCTCAGATTTTGCCAAAAATTAACTTGGTTTCTGACTGCTTGTAATACAAACTGTAGCAGATAAGGAGACTGGAAGAAAGAATATCCTTGTTTCTTGGCTGTATTCCTGTTTTCTTTTCAAGCTTGACAAATGTCAATCTCGAAACTGGTTGAGAATTTTATGTGTAGTTTTTAAAAGCAGAAAGTAGAGCTTGGGCAAAACTAGGTTTCCTGAGGAAAAAAATCAATTTGTTTGCCTTAAATTAAAAAAAAAATCATTAAAAATACTTCAAGTCAGATGGAAGGCGAGTTAAATTTTGACCCGATATACCAAACTGAAATGTTTTACTTTAGATCAGTTGGTCAGTTATTTATTTCTGTTTGAACAAGTACTTCATGAGAGCTAGAGCTGCGGTGCCTTCCATCCCTGGACTTTATCTGTCAAAATCCATTATAGTTTTTGAGCTGGTTGAATCACCTCTATGCATTAAGGGCAGGCTGTGTCTGTGGTGCAGCAGAACTTTTGCACTTCCTTTCTAAATGCACTGAGATCAGAGGCATAAATGGTTCTCAGACTGCTTCTGCGTCATTGTTAGTAACTCTCTGGTTCCTGCTGTTTGTTGTAGGAAGTCTGAAGACCATCAGTGACATGAAAGTGATCTCAGTGGTTTGAGAGTTTTGTCTGTTGGAGGGAATAAAAGAACCATGGTAATTGGGACTGACTTGAGCCTTTACCAGTTGAAATGAAATATTTTAAATTGGAAAAAAATGTCATTCAATCAAAAATGTCAAAGTTGGATACTTTGTCATATCCATACTGTCATTAAAAAAAAAAGTTTTAGATTAAACAAAATGTTCCATTACCAGGGTTTCCTACAGGATGGCAACTCTTTAGAGATTTCAGTTGCATACTTCAGCTCAACTTGCTAATACTAAAGGAATCTGAAGTTGGGAATGATAGTCAATTACTAAGAACTTAATTATTGTCACTGATGCAGGCTTTTTTGGTCAGATGGTTTCATACATGACATTTGAAATTATTTCAGAAAATACTTAAGTCTGCTGTAGCTTACATTTGCTATTGTTGTATGATGTCAAAAGTACTGCAAATTGAAACAACACACAAAATTACACATATCAAAAGGTTTGTTTTAATTAATTGTGTAATTTTTTTTGTGTGTTATTGATCTCCCTGTCTTGGGGAGTATCTTTAGTTGACCAAGGGGAGCCAGTATTCGCTCAGATTCCTAATCCCACAAATGCAACAGACTGAGTTTGAATAACTGTTTTAGGTCCTCTACTGCATTACTGCTTGTCTGTACAAATAATATAGGTCTTATGGAAGAGACTGTCTTCTCTTAAAAAAAAAAAAATCAAAAAATGACTTGACTGTTTAAATTTTCGGGTTCATCTTAAAAGAGTCATATGCAGTAAGGTGCTCACACCCTTCAGACTAATCTGTTTGCTTTTCTGTTTTTAGAGAAGAGTGAGACTTTACATACCACGATAGGGCAGCATGGAGAGATGCTTAATTGTCCTGGTCTGGTAGGAAGTGTTAGGCTAACAAAGTCTAGCCGTTTCACTTGCGCTTCGTTAATGTAATTCTAAAAACAAGCTAATACAGGCAATCTGTTTAAAATAAATGTAAATCACATTTGTGTTTAAATTCTATATATTTGGGCCATAAATTTTATTTTTTAAAATGTAAGGCTTTCTTATACAGCGGGTAAGATGTACCTGCTTTGTAGACATGTGTATCACTCTTTCTGCTACTTCAGCTCCCCCTGTAATTTAGCACCCTTCCCAAACCTGTGCTTGCATCATCAGTGATGTTTTATTCACGAAATTTAATGGAGCTTTCCTATTAAGGTACAAAAACCTTTTAGATTTTTTTCTTCTACACACATACTGCCAGATCAAGCACAATACACCCACAGCCTTTCTACACAGAGAGGAGAATTTGGCTTATCTTGAAAAGCAGAAAAAACCCCACAAAGCCAGAGCAGTGCAGTGAGAGGGAGTGCTGGAGCTGTCCGGAAGAGAACTCCGGCAAATAAATGCTTCCCACGCTCAGTCTGCTGCACCCCTTCTGCTCACTCCAGTGGGGAGAGGCAGTGATGGGACAGCTATGGCCAGGAGGGGGAATGGTAATGTAGAAGAAAAACTATCTCAGTACAATGTCATAGAAGAAGCAAAGATAACCAAAGTGCTTTATGTTAAATATTAAATAGCGTCCAAAATCAAATACTAGATGGAAGCAATGGACAGTACCTTTTTCCCAGTGTGTAAACAAATGTGCATTCTCACTCTGATGATACTCTACTCATGCACTAGTACACTTGTGCCAGAGTTCCCATGTTGCCTCGGGCACTAAATGAGTCCTGCAGAATTTTTCTTCGCTATTTCATTGAGCTTCATTAGTGAGGAGAAACTGCCCATACTCCATAAGGCAAAATACAATCTTTCTACCCATTTGGGAAGAAAAAGAAGAAAAAAAAGAAGCTTGATGTGTAGGAACTAAATGATGTAATCCATTTCTGCCCTTTAATTTGAAGCTGTTAGGGAAAAAAAAAGGACTCTGATGTAGCCAGTGACAATCAACAGTCTCTGCAACAAAATGGCTATGAACTTACTAACCTGTGGGCTTATTATTGTCAGAGTTCCAGTTACGCTTTCAGGTAAAAAAAATTTCAATTTCTGGCCACATTTCTATTATAAGAAGCGGGAAACTAACCAGGCAGAGGACAGTAAGTGTAGGTAGCCAGTTCCCATCTTCCTTAGTTGCATGGTTGAATAAGCATGCACACATTTAGCAAATAGCAGTGCTGGAGCCATGAGGGTCTAAGGATAGAAATGTGGGAAGATTTGTAGGAAAAGGTTATATCTTTTATTGTACAAGCTGAAGGGACTGGGGAGTGGGGGAGACAGAGCTGAGCTTTCAGGCATACAGACAGGTCTAGGTGAAGACGGGAAGTATTGCTGTAAGCTCAACTTAATTAGATTGATCAGCGAGGCAAGTTAGCGTGCATTTAGGTGATCATTTTAGTGCCGATGAGGTGTATATTTTTGAATGGGATCTCCCAATCATCTCCACTTACTGTGCTTGATCCATGGCAAGGAACGAGCTCAGAATTCATACCAGGTATTCCTACGGAATAAAAGCAAACCAGAAGATGCGCTCTAGGAGTGCATACTTTGGGCCTTCAGTTTGCTGGATCATACTAAAACTAATCCAAAGTAGTCCCTCAAAATGCATATAGTGTGGACACTGAGTCCTTTGTGCTAATTATTTTGTTCAATAAATCAGCTTCTACTAAACTACTTTTTAAGACATGTACAAACTTACCATTTAAGTAGCTGTTCACAGCATATATTTTAGTTTTAAGTTTGCTGCCTCTGCTTCCAGACAAGGTTTAAATGCCTGAAAACCTAAAGTTAGGGAAAAAACAGACATCAGGTTACATCATCATCAGCATCATCAGCATCATCAGCATCATCATGATGATGTCTGCCTACAAACTTTGTCTTGCATTTCTGACTGGTTAAAAGGCACTCTTTCAAATGCTAATGAAGAGCAGTGGTGGAGGGGTTAAATATGTACTTTCACAAAAACATTGGCATTCTTCACTCTGTGTTCTGAGACATGCCAAGGTAAAGAAATGTGTGAATTATCTTTCACTAGTGTGAAACTAGCAAGAAAAAAGAAGACAATATGTTCAAAAAATCAGTTTAACAAGATTTGGAATCACAAGCTCTGCAAATCTTAACAGAAACCAAATGGTTTCTTTGTGGTGTTACTACAGTACAAGAATTTAGATTGCATGGGGATTATGCTGTGTGTTTCTCTCTTAACATACTTGAATTTCTTTTCAGTTTAACCTTCATGTTGACTTTTGGGGATATTGAAACAATTACAGTTTTTCTATCATGTGCTTTAGCCTAAGTTTCTGATATGCACTCTCAGCTGTAACTGACTTTTTTTTCTTTTTTTTTTTTTTCTGAGGGAAAGATAACAAAGGTTATAGCAGAACTGAAAAATGAACAGTTTTCATGAAGGACATATATTAGTGTGGACTAAGGGCATAATTGAAGTTGTTTTTGATGTAGTTTGAAACAGCAGAGTCTGAGCATGCTGAATGCACATGAAAGCTCTGTTTCTTACAGTTGTGCTTACTGCAGCACTATTCATTGCAGCACTGAAGTACTGGCATGGCTGAAGTACTGAGATGTCTGAATTTTACAGCAGAGAGAGAAACCAGAATGGAGATTCAGTGGGCATGGGAGCCTGAGGTCATAGATCTTGCTATGCAAGAAAGACAACTACAAGGGGAAAGTGTGTATTTCTCTAAAGCTGAGAGCTTAAAGTACTTGTACAAATCCTTAAAAGAATCCAATGCAAGTATGAAGGAATAGATCTTCTGTACATTGTGAATAGTTCTTGTCAGAAAATGTGGGCATTTTCAGAAAACTGATGTAGGAGACACCATTCAAAAGACTATCCAGTCTGAAAGGGGAATCTAATCTTATATCAGTTTTGGCATACAAATACATAGAAAGGGAAGAATGAAAATCCTGGAAAGATAAGTAACCGAGACTAGTCAGGTGTTAGCTTCCCCCCCCAATACGTACAAATGACAGTCAGGAGTCCATGCCTGTAGAAGTTAGGTTTACTGAGACAGATGACATGAAAGCATGGAAGTACCTTGTTGCATTAAGAGCTACAGTAGCCTCAGGTGCAATAGAGACAAGCCAGGGAAGGATTTCACCAAAATTTTACGTGGAAAGTGTGAGGTATCAGAGAATGGCCTCAGGTTGTAGAGAGGCGGGAGTCAATCTCTTCTCCCAAGTAACAAGTGATGGGACAAGAGGAAATGGCCCCAAGTTATGCCAGGGGAGGTTTAGATTGCATATTAGGAAAAAATTCTCCACAGAAAGAGTTATCAAACATTGGAACAGGCTGCCCAGGGAAGTGGTGGAATCACCATCCCTGGAGGTATTTAAAAGACATGTAGACATTCTACTGAGGGACATGGTTTAGTGGTGGTTTTGGGTTTAGTGGTGGTTTTGGCAGTGTTAGGTTGATGGTTGGACTCAATGATCTTAAAGTTCCCTTCCAACCTAGGCGACTCTATGATTCTATGATTCTACATAAAGATTAAATAGTCTGAACAGGAAAACATCTGGATACAGTGTCAAAATTAAAGCAGGAGCAGTAGCAGTAAGACGCCATCAAGTTGTGCTTCAACTAGGCAATCCAGTGTGACTCCTCAAGCATGAACTAGAACCAGGTACAATTATTTAAAAAAATATTGTGAATCCAATCAAAAAAAAGGAAAAAAAAAGAGGGGGGGAGGGGAGAGAAGCATTCTTACAGTGAGTAACAGCCCAGCAGTAATTAACAGCAAATTCTAGAGAACTCCAATGGGAAATGAATCCTGTAAGCTAGAGATTGGAGACAACTCATGAACTTCATATGTAAAGTACAAGAAATTAGCTCTATACAACCAGGAATAAGAAGCCATTTTCAAAGGAAATTGCTCTTTCATGGCAAAGCTGTGATTTGAAGTCTATGAAAGACCATTACTGTAGAATCAGAAGATAACGCTACTGCATATTGGCTAATCATTATGGTGGTTGTAAAACAACTGCACAGCAAATTATAGATCTGCAAACAACTGAAGGTACTGAAATGGACACCGTTGTCACTGTCTGCTTCATATATTGATGATAATCTTGTGTGACCTTTCCAGAGAGGGAATATTTATATCCTGTGCAGTCGTAAATCTGGCACCTGACATTTGGCTTTTGCACATAGAGCTAGATGAAATGTTCAGTACACTGATGACTTTTGCAATGCTATTTTGTCACTACAGATGTCTCTGCACAAGCACAGAGGAAAAGAATAATTCTGGTATGTTTATAAGGGTATCCATATCCACACAGGAGAGGTTCAGTGGGATGAAAACTAACATCCTCCCTGGACATGGTGTAAACCATGTCAGTGGGGCAAAAACCAGAAAAGGACAGTAATGCTTACAAAGAGGGAAGGACAAAGAACTAAAATTAGAGAACCCGTCTTCCCAAGGTAATAGGATTTGGTAGCCTATTTATCAGAATGAAGAAAGTGAAGGCTGATTCTAGTGGGTTAGGACAGATAAAAATAATGCCTGCCCTAGAAGTGGAAGTGGAGAACAATAGTTTAGCAGTATTATGAGACCTGTCTAAATTTTGGCCTCATTTGTGGGCAGAAGAATGTAAACCAGTTTCTGTGCAAGAATAAGGAATAACAGACCCCAGTAGTACAGCATGGAGCATTTGAAACTGCAAGATATGTGACTGATCCCATGATATTCCTGCTCTGAACTCCTGGACAGGTTAAGACATGGAAAGAAATAATATTGATGGCAGGAAAGGTAAAGGAATAGCCAGATGTTTATGGAAGTGTCCTGTTTAGTGGGATTCCCTGTGGCTGTACCCAAATATAGAAAGATCTTTTGGCATAATCATCTGGGATGAAGTGGTACGGCCAGCTTAGCAGTGGTTATCCTGCTGTTAAAATTGAACCCTCAAATTACAAATGTTCATTAATGATAACTATCAGCAAGGCCTCCAAAGCAATGACAGTGTATGTTGCTGTATCTGAGTGCTGGGAGATTTGGATGAGATGATACCCTGTGTCTTTATGGTAGTTGCTCCACAGCCTGAACATTCCTGGACAATGGTAAGTTGCTAAAAAGGTTACTGTGCATCATCCTGATTGAATCAATTTTTCAGTTTTAAAAAATAAGCAATAAGAACTCAAAATAGCTATTGAGTGACATGACTGATTAGCACAGCAGGCATAAGTCATGTAGAGTAGAATATGCAAAAAGAGTATTATATTTTCCGAACGCAGAGCTGTAACTCTGGGACATCTTAATCAGGAGATACTGCAAAAGCATATGTGTCCCACTGGGATTTGCAGTTGCTGGTAAGATTCAAGAGGTTTAGCATGAGTGCTTGCAACAGTTTTTGATAGGTTGTTTTAAACAAAAAAAAGAGCAAGTTTTTTGGTAGTCCAGTTGCAGCAAGGAAAGCCAAACAAAGGCAAATATATTAGAGATTTGAAAGGGATAACTAAATGCTTTAGGAAATTGCAAGCCAGAACTAGCCAATAATCAGTAGAAACACAGCAGTGATTACAAGCAGTCTACCAACATTTAGTTGTGTTAGGGTCAGAGAAAGCCACAAGTTTGAATAAAAGGATTGGGAACTATATTGTGGTATCAGCGTATTAGATGTGTACAAAATAATCCGTGTGAGACCATCTCCATATTGCTCCTTTCCTCAGATTAATTTTGATGCAAAATCTGCAAGTTTGGAAGACAATAAAACATTGATGGGGTCAGAAAGAACGCAGCTGAATTTCACTTTGAAGTAAAAGAAAGGTTTATTCTGCCAAGAATTCTCTGGCCTGTAATCACTTTGTTGGGTTGAAAATAAAAAATCGGGAAAGAATGACAGTGGTGAAGACAGAGGAAAAAACCCCAGGTTTCAGAAAGGAAAGTATCTGGAGCAAGGTCAAAAGTCAAAATGTAAGCAGGGTAGGAGAAAAATAATGTAATCATTTAATGGTAACCTCACCATATTTTGTAAAAAAAAATTATTTAAACCATCTGCCTGTGACTGTTCCCTGATGCTCAGGGAACAAAGCATTTTTGTTGTAGTCCTGAGTCATCTTAAATGCTGTGTGTCAAATATGTGATATCTGATTAAAAAAAAAAAAAAAGAAAACTTTCAAAATTTAAAAT
>VFFE01007237.1:1011684-1073802 GCA_008921705.1 Burhinus oedicnemus | reverse complement strand
AGATATGAAAGTATATACCCTTGCCTGTATATATGGCCGGAAAAAAAAAAAAAAAAAAGAAAAAGAAAAAGAAAGGAAAATCCCTCTTCTTTTCACATATCAAATGCCCCTTGGCCATTGATAATTGATTATTTTATTCCAGTCTCAGTCCTTTCTACTCCAGTCTGCTTTCACTAGCTATTTCATCAACTGGTTTTTACTGTCACCTTTTGTTCTTGTTCAGCGACTTTGTTTTTTGCAGCTGAACCTCTTACTGTTCAGGATATAGCTTCCTTTTTGTTTGTTTGTTTTTAATTCTGAGACTGATAAAAGCATATTAAGGTTAATGAATGCAAAAATTCTCCATTAGTTTTCAGAGATGAGAATGTCAGAGGTTCAAATTGAGTAAGCTCCCTAGTAACAGAGACATAATAAACAACATTCAGAATAATATAATCTGAGGTTGAAGTCAGTAATGATAAATTCATTGCAGTGCTTTAAAGTGCAACCTTTGTCTTTCCACTAGCCTGGATTTCTTTCCTTTCTCCATCCTATTTCCAGTTATTTGTACTTCACTATTCATTACTAAATTGTGACAGTACCAGTTATTACTTTTGTACTAATGTGATTTGAAGCTTTTTTCCTGAGCCAGATTGTTCTGGAACCTCATAATCCCAAAATACTGAAACCCTGATGGCCATAGCTGCTGCATATTTTGAATATATCATATTAGACCTGCTCCCTGATGGGCTCATGGTTCTGTGGCCTCTAGATACAAACATGCAGTAGCACGGGGTATTTTGAATAACATAAAGTAGGAGGGGCTAGTTCTGGGAGGGTCACTGAAGCAACGCTGTAGCTGTGCATTTTTGTGGAATACATATTGATATGTTTAGACCTATTAGCCTCAGTTTAAAACTTCATTTAAAGATAAAAGCTTTCTTAATTGTCCTAGTTAACATGCTCCATCTCTGTCTCTATATATGTCTGATGCCATTATCCCTGCTTTCCTGCCCTAATATTTAATAATTAATATTGCTCAATTTTCAGAAATGTAGAGGTCTAATTTAAATTAGAAACACATAAAACAACAGTTCAGGAACGCAGGACTCGGAGAGGGTGAGCTAGATGCCTTAGTGCACTTTTGTGTCCTGCTGGTAAAACTGTAGTGATGTAAAACTGATTTAGCAATCTCAGAAGGGTTTATACGATCATAGAATGGTTTGGGTTGGAAGGGACCTTAAAGATCATCTAGTTCCAACCCCCCTGCCATAGGCAAGGACACCTCCCACTAGACCTGGTTGCTCAAAGCCCCATCCAACCTGGCCTTGAACACTTCCAGGGATGGGGCATCCACAACTTCCCTGGGCAACCTGTTCCAGTGCCTCACCACCCTCATAGTGAAAAATTTCTTCCTGAGATCTAATCTAAATCTTCCAGTTTGAAGACATTACCCCTCGTCCTATCAATGATAAAACTACTGAAGGCTCCCTACCTACCAGGTTACCTGTAGCTCCACAAGGCTACAGCTTTACCACTGGGGTACTTTTTCTTTCATTGTGTTATGACCCTCAAGTTGGTTCATCACAGTTTGCAACGTGGGATTCAGAGGTTAGTGTTCAGTGGTGCCCCAGCAGACTCATCTGTTGGCCAAAGTCCTGAAATGTAGGAAGCCCTTTTACACCAGTGTAAGCCTTTTAACTAATATATGGCTGCTGGAACAGGAGTGAAAATGTTAATTCTTGTGTCAGTATAACCCATGAAAACAGCCTTTTCCTGAATGCATGGTACGTTACACTTCTGGCCAAGCTGGAAATAGTGAGAATTAAGGCTCTCTTCTCATCCTGTGACATACCAGAAGATCTCTTTGAAGACAAAGATGAAATTAAGACTAAAATGTACAGCTGTGCACAGTGAAATAGTCATAGGTCTCCACTTAAAAAAAGAGAAAATTATTGGCTTTACCTTAAGCAAAGATTTCAGCATGGAAAAATAAAGGCTTACTTTTACTGATTTTATTTGTCTCTTGCCTTACGATTAACAGCTGCACTGTACCTTTTTTGTTTGTTTGTTTTAATATACATACACTGTGAAGACATATGTCTCACAGTAAAGATGTCATTAATTGTCTAATTTCACTCGTGTTTATATAGTAATCCCAGTTAAACAAATGATGCATGGAAGGATTTTTCTTTCATTTTACTTTCAGGCTGCTCCTGTTACGGATGATAGGAGACATAGCCCATTTAGTTGTCTTCTTGTCCAGGCTGACAGCTTTATCTAACTTTCTAACAAACCTCTTTGTCTAGATACCTAATAATTCTTTTCAGTACCTACTGGTTTAATTTATTAGAGGTGTAACGCTTGGACATAAAAAATATTTTTGAAGAATGCATCAGAGCCCTAATAGTTTAAACCAGGTAAGAAAAATTAGTTCTTGATGTTTTTGTTTTCTTTAAAATGAAGATGAGCAAAGTCACCTTGTTATGACAAAGTCTGTTCTTCATCATTTAAGGTGTTTTCAAGATAAGCCAATTCAGGTATCCCTCATCCATTGTGACTCAAGTATGACACCCTAACCTTAAACCAGGAGAAATTTTAAGCCCGAAAAAAATGTTGTACCACATCAGAATAGGCTAAAGAAATTGAATTGAGTTCTGTATCAAAGCCTGTACATTGGTCCAGAACCAGGTCAGCTCTCCACCTCTTTGTGACCTGCAGCCACAGAAAAGGCATGCCCAGTTTTGAAAGGTTGTTGAATCCACTGGCCATGTATGTGCCAGTCTTTGGGTCTTTTACTGCAGTGCCAGTAATTGCGCATTGAGTCGTTTCAAGTACAAAATGTCTTACTGTGTTTTATCAATAAAATTTAGTGGATAAGATTGCTTTTGTCTGGTTGAGAGGCACACCTGAATAGCCAGAGTTCGGTTTATTTGATTTAGCTTTTTTGTGTTATTGTGTGACAGCAGTGTCAGTGCACCCTGACAAGCACATGGGGCTTCAAGAATTCAAGAGATGCAATAAACGTGTCAGTGGTGCCTCGAAAAGAAGTGTTACATGGCTAGTAGCAGCTGTCAAACAAAAAATCTAACCTCATAGTCTTTAGAAGCGATGATGTTCGGTTTGAATTCTCAAGAGTTTGGATGCTGAGAATTAAACAGCAATAATGAGAGAAAAAATATATAGTACATAATATTTAACTGTGATGTATCTATATCTGTAAGTGCATTATTTACATTTTAACCCATGTTCCCTGGAAACATTCAAGGTCAGGCTGCACGGAGCTCTGAGCAACCTGATCTAGTTGAAGATGTCCCTGCTCATTGCAGGGGAGGTTGGACTAGATGACTTTTAAAGGTCCCTTCCAACCCAAACTATTCTACGATTCTATGTTATTTTTGTTAAGTTTTTTTCAGTAGAAATATAACAACTTAGAGAACTCCAGTAGGAAGAAGTTATAACATACTGATGCGATTTTGTTGCTTTTGGATGGTCATGTTATGTGGCAGGCTGTTGGACTCCTTCCATAGAAAATCGTTAAGATAAGAAACCACCAAGAGCTCCGAATATTTACATAGCCTCATTAGGGTTTTTTTTTCCTATATAACACTTCAGGCAAAGGTCAAGCTAGGTATGAACTGTAAAATCTTTGAGCTGTCCCATTCACAGAAACATTACTTCGTTTCTTTCTTTCTCCACATGCACAAAGAAGAGAAATATTTCCTAATAGTGTTAGTCAGTATTCATGATACTAATATCCACAGTATTCCTTGGCACCTTTCAAATTGATGAAAGACTTTTCCTTTAATAATATAAGAAGGAGGATTATGAAAAGTAAAATGATTAAAAAAAACCAAACAAAACATGCAATTTAATCTGAAATACAAGTAACAAATTGTCTCAGATACTGTCTTGTAGTTCCTGCATAGTGCTATGACTCAGGATTAAAACCATTTCAATCTTTCAGATGCATTTCTGTATCTTGATGTGTTTAGATTTCTGTAAGTGTAATTATAATTCTGCTTTATAATGGCTGGTATTTGGATAATTACAACATAATTTTTTTCCCCCTCTAAATTACTGATACTCTTAAACTTAATTTTATGCAAATACATGTTTTTGCTGGGAATAAATTACAAGCATGAGTAGGTAGATCAGTAATCATCTCATTGCTAATGATTATAACTTTGTGTATTGTACTGGATCTGGCTGGGATGGAGTTAATTTTCCTCATAGCAGCCTGTATGTTGCTGTATTTTGGATTTGTGACTAAAACAGTATTGGTAACACACCAGTGTTTTGGCTGTTGCTGAGCAGTGCTTGCACAGCATGAAGGGCTTTCTCTTTTCCCACTCTGTTTCCCAATGAGTAGGCTGGGTGCGCGCACAAAGTTAGCCAGGACAGCCAACCCGAACCGACCAGTGGGACATTCCATCTCTCACTCAGCAATAAAACTGAAGGGAGGGGGTTTTGGGGAGGTAGCCACTGCTCAGAGACTAGCTGGGTATCAGTCTACTTTTGAGAGGTGGTGAGTGACTGCCTTTGCATCACTTGCTTTACTTTTGCTTTTTCTTCCTTTCTTACTTCACCTATTAAACTCTTTATCTTGACCAGTGAGTCTTCTCACTTACGCTCATCTGATTCTCTCCTCTGTCCTGCTGCGGTGGCGGGGGATTGAGCAAGCAGCTGTATGGTTGTATATCAGGTTGTATGTTATGTCCATCTTTATGTAAACATAGAAAACACAGAATCTAGCAAAGATATAAATAGATTTCTAAGGTGTAAAAAACCCAAAAACCCCAAAACTGCGAACAACAAAAAAACACCACCACAACCAAAAAACAGCAAACAAAACCCAGCAACCCCCCTCCTCAGAAAGCACTGGAAACTGGATTGTAGCAAACAATCACAGAATAATTTAGGTTGGAAAAGACCCTTAAGATAATTGAGTCCAGCAATACACCTAACACTGCCATGTCCATCACTAAACCATGTCCCTCAGCACCACGTCTACATGTCTTTTAAATACCTCCAGGGATGGTGACTCAACCACTTCCCTGGACAGCCTGTTCCAGGGCTTGACAACCCTCTCGGTGAAATTTTTCCTAATATCTAATCTAAACCTCCCGGCACAATTTGAGGCTGTTTCCTCCCATCCTATCGCTTGTTACTTGGGAGAAGACACCGACCCCCACCTCGCTACAACCTCCTTTCGGGTAGTTGTAGAGAGCGATAAGGTCTCTCCTGAGCCTCCTTTTCTCCAGGCTAAACAACCTCAGTTCCCTCAGCCGCTCCTCATAAGACTTGTTCTCCAGACCTGTCACCAGCTTTATTGCCCTTCTTTAGACATACTCCAGCACCTCAATGTCTTTCTTGTAGTGAGGGGCCCAAAAATGAACACAGTATTCAAAGTGCAGCCTCATCAGTGCAGAGTACAGGGGGGCGATCACTTCCCTAGTCCTGCTGGCCACACTATTCCTGATACAGGCCAGGATGCTATCAGCCTTCTTGGCCACCCCTGCACACTGCCAGCTCATATTCAGAGAACAGCAGGTGCTTATCATCAAAATTTGCCTGAAACGATGATGGATGGTTTTGGACATATTTAAGTATGCTTTCTAGAGCAGGGCTACTTTTAGGTATTCGAAGGAATGTACAAAAGAAAGCAAGTGAAATAATTTGTCTGTTAAATGGTATTTAGATATGCAGAATGAGATTAATCAAGTCAGATCTTTGAACTGAAGAGATCTTCTGCTCCCCTTTTATTGTGAATGTCTTAACAGAAGAAGAGTAAATTTATAGAATCATAGAACAGCCCAGATTGGAAGGGAAAGATCATCTGGTCCAGTCTTTAATTGTAAAGTGCAGTTCTTCCAAAACAGGCATGTAAAGTAGTTAAGATGAATGGCACTTTACAATAGCCTACTTCACTTCCTTGATTGCAAAGGAAGCCTCAGTTGGGAAGTTGAGATGCAGCTATCTACAGTGTAGCCATTTAAAGTTAGTTGATGTGAATCCTGACCTTAGTGATACAGGGCAAAGATCGAGGAATGCTAAGGCTTACTCACGTGGCTTGATGGTGAATGAAATATTCAGATTTCTACAGAGCCTATGTGGACTCATTGTTCTTTGAATGTTCTTTTGATAGCTACAAAAAATAATTTCTTCTTCTACATGTTCCCACTTTCCTGTTTTCTGAAATGTGTTTTCCTTTTAGACTCCTTATTTCAACTAGGATCTACCATATTCTCTCAATGTAAAATCCAGGGCCACAGAAGAGAATAACTTTAGTTTTAGTCTTGTAAACTGCTCAGTACATTGTTAGTATTTAATAATACATATTATTAATAAAGAAGACATAATTCTTCTCATTCAAGAATACAGAAATATAAGTATTAAAGCAGAACTAACAACCCAGGTGACATCATAATAAAAGAAAAGCAGGTTGCTATCTCATTCAGTGTTCTTCAGGTGTGACTTAATTACTTTGATTTATCACAGCTACATTATTGATGGTTCCCATCAGTTGCACCAACAGGTAGAGGTTTAAAGGATGGTGTTACGGATACTTTCCAGCAGGAATTTTAAAGAAGAAAGCAAATTTAGTGGAAACAACAGTAGTATCTTAAAATAAAGAACAGTCTACAGACATAGAGAATAATATTTGAACCCTCTCAAAAAACTTTTCTATGAAAGCAATTAAAGAGAAAAATAGATGTCCAATATGAAAGAAAAGGGAATAAGGAAAATTTTGCAAATTGGTGTTAGTCCAAAGCTAATCAAGATACTATAAAAGAAGATAATTAATCTGGAGCATAAGTTCAGATGTTTAGTACTGAAAGTGCTTGAACAGTAGGGGAAGAAATCCATCTGAGCCTCTGATGCTAAAAGTCCATTGGTTCATTCAATTTTTCCTCAAATTAAGTTATGAGATTGATTTACAGAAGCAGCTTTGAAGCAATAACTACTTTTTGGCTTAACTACAAATACACAAAACTAAACAAAACATATTTCTATGTGATTGCATTAAAGTACTTATACCTTGATAAATCTACTGAAATAATGATAATATTTTGATACATTTGATTGCTTATAAATTTTTTTTAATCCCTCTCAAATTTAAAAGAAGTTGATACCTAAAGATAGAAGAAGAGAAATATTTAAATTAAAATGATTTAAAGAATTTTGTTCCATGACATTGTTTTGATTTTAAGTAGAACAATTTATAGCATTTTAAGAAAACTAAAAAAAAAGATATAAACAGTGGGATGAGTGTTAAGAGTTCTTCATTGAAAGGTGATTTATTGTTTTTATTTTGTTATCTTTTGATTTTAAATTTCTGCTTGATACTAATTTCAACCTAAATGGATACTAGGTGTCCAGCAGAAGTAACAAAGCTGCCATTCTGCCACAGTGCTTTTCAGCTCACTGTGGTGTGATCACAGACACCAAACAGATCATAGCTCTGCAAAGTTATCCTGAAACACAGTCTGGTTGAGTTACAATTTTTCATTAAACTTCTGTGGCCATCTGAGGTTTTTTTGATATGCTTTATAGCATGATGGATGGAGGCTGATGCCTTTTCTTTTGTATTGCATATATATGAATTCAGCACTTTGTGCAACTTAAACTATCTAATGCTTCAGTGGTTATCTTTATCTGGGCTTTTGCTGTATCTTAAGACCAAAGTTACCAAGGTCATGGTAATAGATGCAGGGGACACTATACTAGCCATGTGTCATGCTTCCTACTTGTTCATCTCTACAGCACTTGTTGGAGCTCTTGTTTTATGAACTGTGAGGGAAAGTTCCTTTGTAGGGCTGTGTCTATACCACCAAGTGGGGCAGGAACTGTTCTCTGACCCGAAGTCTGACTGGTGTGGCAGTCCTCATGTTCGTATAGACAAGTCTCTTCCTGTGCGAAATGTGGTGGATTCATCAACACTATGCAATGAGAATGCCCCCTGATCCAAGACAGGCCATTCTTTGGCTGGAACCAAAAGAGTACCAGGGTTGGTGCTGTCAGTATGAAAGTATAGTTAATCATGGGAATGTGCTTTTTTAGTTGGTGAAGTTTCTGTTTAGTTTATTACTGTAGATGCTTTCTAGAAGTCCTAACTAGCCTCAGTGCTTTACATAGCAGTGACCACTCCTCTGCTGTCTTGTGGCACCTTTATTATGATTAACCTCTTTCCAGTCAAAGTAAAGAGAAGTCATTGCTACTGACAGAATTAAACCCAAGAATTATCAAGCTCAAAGCACAGATTTTCTTCCTCCTACTGAATTAGACAGTCGGGCTCAAGACTTACTTTTGTTGCCATGGTCTCAGACTGAGTAAAGGAAGTAATGAATATGGATTCACGTCAATATAAGCTAGATGATGTCAACTAGATAAGCTCCTTCTTTAAATCATATGGAAGAAAACAGCTCTTAACATGCATCATTAACCGGATTCCTAATTGAGGGTTGACTGTATATTATGGTTTTAATTGGTTCAAATACAAAATGACTTGTTTACATAGTTGCCTTTATTATTATTATTATTTTCTTACACCATTAGTTTTAGATTTTTCTCTAAAAAAAATAATTGTTTAGATTTTAGCTATTATACATAATGAAAATTAAGCCTTCTTGCAATGATAGGCTGAATTCTGTTTCTGTTACACTTACCAAAATACTTTTTCTAAATTTTATCCCATTTGTGAGACTGATCATGAACTCAGCTATTCACTGCCATATGGGTATTAAATTAGATTCTCAATGAATAGTCTCATGCAGTCTTTCATGCTTTATTGGTACATGCTGACCATCAGGTACAGAAAATAACGGCATTAATATCCTCTTTTATGATTACAAGTACTGATGCATGTATGGAGTTTTCTTCCTCAAAAAAAGAGGCATTAGTTATGAATGAAGGTCAACAATTACTGCCCTTGCTAATCTCCTTCTCTGTGACCTGAAATCTAAACCCATTCCCCTGTTCTCTTGACTTTCTAATCAACTAATGATATGGTATTATATGGTATTACTCTCTAAGCCTTTCTATTATCCTTATCTCCATTCTTCCATCAGGTTCCCTTTGGGCTGCATGTAAGCTTTTTCATCGCCTGTAACACAGAAGATAGAACCTTTGTTTTGGTATTTTTAACAAAAAAATCTGTGATATTAATATGAATATATAATCTTGAATTACAGTCCTGCCCTTCAGCTTGTATTGACATTAGCTGGCATGCAATCTACTTAATCCTGGTAACAACTTCAAAATCCAAGATACCAGCCTATATGCCCAGTTTTCAAGGCTGTGAATTACATGTATACATAGAATTGACTGATACATCTATACTCAGAGAAAATGTTTCTCACAGGTCTGGGGTTTTTTTTGTATTTAATATTGGGAAATATTAATAACCTTTTGGAGAACAGAAGATCTGAACATATGTGCTCCCTTGGTGATTACTCTTACCACTACACTAAGACGCAGACCTACTTGTGGCATACTGTGCCTGGACCTGTGATTCTTGTATTCTTGGTTGCATGTTGCTTTAGTTTCAACGAGAAAGACAAAGAGAGCGAGGTCTAATGAAGGACTCCCATGAGCTTCTGTTTAGATACTTAAAAAAAAAAAAAAATAGAAGATGACCATTTAATCTACAATTATAGGACAGACCCCAGGGTATTCAGTGACATAGGTCAGGGTAGGATCAGACAGATTGGATTTCAAGAGGCTGGAAAACCTCCTATTGACTGCCTATACTCATGCTTGAGTAAGCTGGCCTCTAACTTTAGTGGGCTGGGCTTATCTGTGGAGATACCGGAATATTACTTGGACTTTAAATCTACAATTGTAAATTTTCTGGGCTTCTCTGACTGCCAGGGAATTTAGACCATTGGATTAGGCAAACAGAATACCCCCTTTTATAACCCTGAAGTCAAATCATTTAAGATATAGCTGAAGTGCCAGCTAAATTAGATACCACCTAGTTTCTTCAGGGAATATTTTGAAAGAAGAATGCAGGATTTGATCCATAAGGTTAACATTGCTATTCTAAAATACACAAATTTTTGGATTCCAAAAATAGTAAAATGAATACTGTTTGGTGTGAAAGTAATAAATAATTCAGTTTCTTCTAAATTAAAAATGCTGACAAAGACAGTTCTTGCCTGACTGAGCATTATTTCATTAGATAATTTTAAAGGGACTGCCTAGGTGACAATTCCATTCAGCCCATATTGCTTTACCTTTAAATTACCCTGAAATTCAGCAATTAAGGGAAGTTTTAATAGCTACAGCAGTCTACACTATAGTACTGTCTGGTACCTTTGGTAGAAAAAGCTGAGTTAATGAGAGCTCATGACATAGAAATCACTTGCTTTGAGCTACTCTTTCTTTTTCCTTCCTTTGAAGAATCATACTGACAGTTTGACTCAATAGGTCAACTTGATGTGGAACTAGCTCTTCACTAAAGATCTGAAAATCCCATAAATATGGGGATGGATTTGACCTCAAACTATGATTGCCTGTAATTCCTAAAATATACTTGGTCATACAGCTGAACAGGAGGAAGATCAGTACAAGTTATGGTGTAATGGTAATGGTTTCTAAATAATTTATACAAACATATTTTTTAAAAGGGAAGAAAGCTTTTTAGGCTGATATGAATGTATCTCAGTAAGTGGAGCCCACTGGCTAAAAAAAAAAAAAAAAAAAAAAAAAAAAGTGAATCAAAGCAGTGAATCACATAGAGCATTCCTTTTCTCTGACTTAGGCTCTTGGTCTTTCTGAGAATACTACGGGTAATATCTTTAAACAAGAGAAGAGATACATATTCAAGAGATCATCTGAGAATTATTTGAAATATACATAAAGCAACTCAGGCTTGAATGTGAAGTTCATATGCCATGTTTTTCCATTATTACAGGGTAAAACAAAAATGTTTGCACTTTACAGATCCATTTCCATTCTTGTTTGCAGAATAAAAGCTGTATGCAACATGCAGACTTATCCTGTGATTTACTACATATGGATCAGATTCCAGAGGCCATTAATTACTTCGCAAATACTCAGAGCCTTTTCTCAGATGACAAGATTTCAAGCAAATTAGAATGTTAAATATCTAGGTAACCAAATAACTATTTGTAAACTTCACCAGCAATGATATATTCTGTGGTAGTTTTCCAGTATAAAGATGTTTCTATGGGTAATGAGTACTCTACTTAAACTTTAATTTGTTTATTTGGTAGGGGTGGGGAGGATGAGAACTGCCTCTCTCTATAGGAAATCTTTATAGTAATCTAGGAAAGTTGTTCTCAGTTGTCCGTATTAAAAATGCAGATTATTGTGTAAATCTTTTGCCAAAAAGGTGAATATGCTAAATAATAAGAAGACAAGGCCCTTGCTTTCTCTGATTCTTTCAGACTAGGTGTTCTGGGTTGGGGGGGGTGCTGTTTTGATTTGTTTTTTTAAATGCAGTTCTATTGATTCATTTCCAATGGTTTCTATACAGGTTCCTCTCTTCCTTCCTCGCTTTCTCCTTTTTAGTAATGTTGATGGCATACCCTTTTATTTCCAAATGAGCTGAAACTGTTTTATTTTAAGGAGATATTCAAGAGCAAAGTGTCTTTATAAGCTTTCAATCCCTGAAGTATTCAGCTTTGGTAACACATATGCCTGCTGTTTTCTTTAAGGCGTATATTTTACTTTTCCACTTATAGTGTTTGTTTATTTTTTATCTGTCTGAAATAAACAAAACCAGAACCAACACCAAAGAAACTCCAGAAAACACCACCCCATAGTTCTAAACTTCTGCATCCACATTGGTTTTGAATCTGTGATTTCAGTCCATGTTATCCAAAAACTTTTGAAAATGAAATGTGAATAAACATGAATTGTGATCTTTCTTAAACATTTCAGACATGTAAGTTTAGAAGCCTACTGGTAAAATTGGCAAAAGACTGAGCAGTGTACACAGTGGGATGGTGCACAGAAGCCTTTCCAACCATCCTATTCCGTTCATCACTTTTGGAAACAGATCACTGGAATATTCAGCAGTGTAAAATCTGTCTCCAATCTGTTAAATATTAGTGTACTGTGAAGACTTGCTAGCTGCAAACAGGGAAGTAGATTAACCATCATTTCTCGAATGGGAGCATGCACCTAGCTATATCTCAGCTGGGATCAACAGCAGTATTTATGGATCTCGGATATGCCATGACCTTTCCTGTAGATCAGTAGCTTCTCTTATCTGTGGTTCAAAAGTGATATGTATGTGATTGTGACAGAGCAAAGCAGAAAAGGGCATGCCATCGTTGAGTAATTCAGCTTCACCAAAGGAAGCAAATCTGGCCATATCACAAATACACAGCTATACTCAGCACAGGATTGGATGGATCAAGATGAGAAAAATACCAACTGGGGAAAGTCAAGATATCACATACTAGAGAAAAAAAAAAAAAAGATACTTAGCAAAAGGTAAAATCACATCCTCAGACAGTCTGAAGAATAGAATCTGTGTTGCCAATTTTAGCATTGAATCACTAACCTTACCCTAAATAATCTCATGGGGACTTGAGTGTCATGTCAAGAACTCATTTGAATAACATTCAAGGCATTAAATAGTTCACGTCACCCTGAAACTGTTGAGAGAAGAATCTGCAAACAACAGTGATCACCTCACTGAAAGAGGAATTCCCTGAAGACGCTGAGAACTCAAAAGACAAAGAAATTTAGGGTGGAGAGCAAGGTTGAAGCTGAGACTCCAGAAGCAGATACTAAAGGAACTGCTATACACATCTTGGAGATCATTGATGTCATCAAGCTATTATCTTTTTATTCTTTCCCCTTGAACATGCTTATTACCGACCAACTATCTATTAATTCTGATTTAAAAGCCTGTTACCTCAAACCAACTCATCCTTTCATAGTCTACTTTTCCTTCTTTCCTTCCTCATTCCTTTTATCTAGCTCTTTGCAGTCTTTCAGAAACTCATAGAATTATTTAGGTTAAAAGGCACCTGTGAAGGTCATCCATTATGCACATCCCCCACACTCAAAGCAAGGCTAAGATCAAAGTTAGATCAATAAGCTCCAATACAACTTCTGATTTATTCTGTCCTTGAAAATAAGCTTTGACGGACAGTCCACACCTACTGACTGTAGCAATACCCTCAGCCTTCCTGTCTTGTAGGAAATTGTCTTATTATATTCAAAATTAATAACTACTTATGTGGCATTGTCCTACTTTTGTTTCTTTTGCTTCTTATCTTTTCATGTAACATTTATTAGACAATTTTCTCAAATTTGTCAGTGATAAATGTATTCAATAGAAGAAAGTTTGAATGGTCTAAATAAATGTATTCAACAGAAGACAGTTTAAATGGCCTCAACGCTAAAGATTCTGTCATATTTTTGAAAGCCTGTAAAAGCTAAAAAGATCAATATTTGCAGGAAGACTTGCCAAAAGCTGCAATGACAATTTGAGCACTTGAGGCTTTTGCTGCCATTTTGTAAGAATTGCATTTTTCAGTTTTACATTTTTAGTGGTGCTCTTGTACCCACATTTGTGAATAACTGCAGTGCTGGATTAGTCTTTTAAAATGAACACATGATATAGTTTGAAAGAATATCTATTTGGCCAATTCAGCTGTGATAGTCAAGGAAAAAAGTAGTACCACAGAAGTATCGTAATTCATTGCAATGTAATCATTGCAAGAAGTTAACATAATCCTTTGTACAAGCTTCTGTGCGCTTTACAGAAATAGCATGTTTAAGACTGAGCAAAAATTTCTGTTAAGACTTATTTCAAGTGTAATAAAGCATGTAAGGGTCACGAGTAAACATAACAGTATAACATTGAACTGAATGGTGGATCAACTTGGTTTGTCTCAATAGAATGATGTGGTTGCAGATGCAAAGTTAGTATGTGTAAACACCATTTATAATGGCCGAAACCCAAGGTGTTCATCCACCAATCAAGCTAGTGGTCAGTTCCAGGAGGAATTCCCTGAAAATACTCAGCAACAGGAACAAGGAATAGCCATCTACCTGTGTAGCTGCAGAAAAGCATTTTTGCAATTCCCATTCTTCCTGCCAAAAAAATATCTTTATGCTGTTTAGTCAGAATTGTATTTTTATATATTTAAAGATAACCCTGGTGTTCCTGTTACAGAAAATAAATCGGGTCTTTGGAGAGGTTCATATTTTGCCTCAGATATTGCTGCTGTGATTGGCAATGTTGTCTGTCCCTACCAGCACAGAACTGAGATGGGAGGAAAGACTTTGCAATGGCAAGTTTGAAAAAGTTCGTTGGCTTACAGCTTTATCCTAGGCTGGTCTGTCTCTTCTCTCATTAACAGAAGACATGAGTATTCTGAGGCAGGAAACAGTACTTTGAGAAAATACAGGAAGAAGTATTAATGATTGGAGATAAAATATTTTTCCCAGCAGCAGCAGTTTCTTCACCCCTGTCAGTGGGAGACAAGAGGCAGGGGAGAGAGAGCAGTAACGATCTCCTGCATAACAGAAGGACGAGCACGTAAGCCCTTCTGACAGTCCAGGTGCTACGTTCATCTTCAGAACCATATAAAGAAAAAGAGACATTTCTCAAACTGGGAAGTAGATATGGCTGGTTTAACTGTCTGGAAAACTGAGGGGTTGATGAAGGCAGCTAAGTGAATGGATAATTCTACTCGATAGCAGCTGTCTAGTGCGCTGGCTTGCTTGTTACACCCTGATCACCTGATGCTGGATTCAGGGAAAAGGATCACTTTCCAACAGCTGCTGCTTTTCTGTGTAATGAAGGTACTCCCTTTCCCCTGAACCATCGCACAAAGTAAGAGCAGGAGAGTCTTGTGCTGGCTGAGGCCAGTTGTGGCTGATGACAGCCTATAATGGAGAAGATTGATGATTTGCACAGCACAAGTTATTGCTTGGTAACCCCTAGATGAATTAAGTTAATAAGGTTGTGAACCCAGCTAAACCACATCTGTATACGGTGTCTGTACTTTGTGTGTCATGCTCAGTGATTAAGTTGCCTCTAGCATTTCATGGATTTGGATAGCCTTTCATTTTCAGCGGCTCTGTTTCCCATCAGCTGCTACACAGTGATAGGTCTCAACATGCAACATGCAATGTGCAGTGTAATTAATGAATGCATGATAACCCTGTATTTATTACTGTGGTTTGTAAGTAGAAGATTAATGAGTGAAATTCACTGGTCATGGAGAGACTACTGTGCCAGGCCTTTGTCCCACTAAGATCTATGGCATATGCGGAGTTTCACATTGGTCTTGATCTGCTGAGAAGTATCTATGCTTTTGGTCTAGAAATTCAGCTGTTAAAACACTCAGCTTTTTTTGCATAGCGTAGTGACTATTCCCCATCATGAATGATGAGCGTTACATATTTATAATCTTTCTCTGTTTGAGAATATGTAAAGACACTGTGGAAAGGATTTCAGAATTCAGAACAATATTGTTTAAATGAATTTGAGTTGTATTTCATACTGGATTTCTGCATTTAAAGTGTTTTAATAATGTGTATTCATACGTGTATAAATTTTCACTGTCTGGGACACTATCAATTTCTTCTTTGTTCCTGTTTGTTGACAAAAAGAAATGAACCAAATACAATTTGTGTTATTGTAAGGAAATGTCTACTTGCACTTAGAAAACTGTCCAACATATGGAATTGCAGCCTACTGCTTTAACATAGATATTCACTCAACTGTCAGATGTCTTCCCGTTCTTAAAGATCATACATCCAATGCCAAGAATGCCTGTGTACTTGGTAGAACAAGGTCAGAGAAGACAAGTGTGTGAGAAACTGAGCCCTCTACTGCAGACCTCCTACACCAACCCCAGAGGGCCATGGCTTCTCCCCCATACCTGCAGGAGATGTATAAGGGATTCACAAACAGTTCCTGCAGTATATGCTGAATGCCAAATTATAGGGCTTTGGTAAATCAACAAGGAAATCAAATCCTGAAATTGAAGAACCAGCATGAAGAACATTCTCCTTGTAGCACCCTCCCAATAGAGCCACGGGGCTTAGAAGGTTTGTGCTTCTCTGACTCGATCCCGGCACTGATCGCTGCTTCAGCAGCATCCCGTGTACTGCCAGTGAAAACCTTTCTGTAATTTATTATGGAGCTGCTGCTGCAGTTCGTAATGAGATGCTGTTCTTTTTGTTTTACTTATCCCAGTGTACTAGTTCATAATTTTTTTTTTTCCACACTGCCAAAACAGAAAAAACTTTTGTAATCTGTACTCCAGTAGCTCCCTTGCAAAATAGTTACTTGCAACATGTTTGTACTATGCACAAAAAATAATTACAGCTCATACATACATTTCTTAAAATTAATCCACATAAAAAACTTTTTGGAGAAAAAATGTGATTATCATGTCAAAAAAAAGGAAATTATATTTTCCATTGCATGTAATATCATGACTGTTGCTACTGTTATACTAAAGCATGTGTTAGAAAATGCACTAATTCACCTTTTTCTCCCCTTCCTACTCCAGTGTATCAGGCTGTCAGGTGGATAGCAATTTGGTCTTTTAAATTTTTGCAGTATCTTAACGTATTATAGAAATCTCTTAAAGCTTATATAGTGTATTGTGTCACTTGTTATAAATAGTTCAGGACTCATTACACCATCAAAGTTGAGGGGATAAGCCGAGACACATGTATTAAGTTTCCTTGACTCTTGTATAAAGCTGCTTGTTTAACGTGAAAATCTCAAGGACATGCATCCCCAGGGGTGGTTGTCTTATGTTCCAGTAATGGAGATTAAATTTGTGGTAGTTAGCTAGCTAGCTCTTTTTCTAACAAGGAAACTAAAATTCATTAAAAACTAATTAGGAATGTATAGGAGGTTAATACTCCATGTTAAGCCTTATTAATGTGAGATAAGTAATTCATAAAGTATCAAAGGACTGCAATGGACAGAATTAAGAAGAATTATACCACCAAAAACTACATTAAAGTAACATTAAGGGTCTTGTTTAAGCCTGAGAAAGCCAGGAAACTCAGAGTTAAAGTTAAATCCCTGTCGTTAACTCACTTTTTTATGCTGGGGTAATGCACATGATGGTCCTCCATTAAGAAGACTCTGAGTACATCATTAGGTGTTCTTTTTCTACAACTGAAGCTTCAGTATTAATTAAAAGAGAAATAAATCTTAAAGAATATGGATTATTGACCAAATGGTTTCACGTTCTTAGGATGCTTAACATGCAAATTATTGGCTAGATCTGAGAAATGTATCTTCAGATCATATTATTACAGCTGCTTTCTAAGCCACGGTGACTTGCAGTTTTAGCAATCAAAAAAGCTCTTAGGCTGTAATACTCATTTTCTGAAGCATAGTCTTTTGAATCTCAACAAATTTCTAAATCAAAGAATTAATTATTGTAATTTGTTTTGAATGTTGCTTTGTTTAATAATAAGCTTCTTTCAGTCTGACTTTACTGAATAATTTAAAGCGAACAATATTTCACAAAATCATACAATAATGCCTAGAAAACTATTTTGATTGTGGTGCTCCAACCTCTACCCATAGCCAGCCCCAACTGCAACTTCAGCCCTACAGCTGCAGTGAGGGCACATATGCTAATCCCCTCCCCCCTCCACCACCAAGCACTTCTGCCCCCTTTTAAATCGCAAGAAGGTGCTGACATAAATGTCAGCCACAGTCCCATCACACTAAAGCACTTAACTAGAAAGTCTTGTACAAGCTTTTTTTCCTGCAATGTAAGAATTACTGAAATGGCATTTGGGTGAAAGATTAGAAAACGGCATTTGCGGCATCCTATACTTAGTGAAATCTTGCAGAGTGGGAGGAGAGTGAGGAGGAACAGGGGAAAGAAAGTATGTGCATAACGAACCCTTGCATATGTTCATTATCATTCTGGTAGCAAATCCTGAAGAAAAGCAGACAAACCCAAATGTTTTTTTGACCCCAGCAAAAGGCTTTTTAGATCGTGAGTCAGTCAAAAGAACTGCTTGCTCCTGCACATGGGTAGAAATGCCAAGGAAAGCTGGTCCACCACAGCATATTGCATGAGTAAGATTCAAGGGGGTTTTCTACCCAAGCACCTGCCTTCATTAAAAATGATGTGCAGGCAATAGATTTTTAATTGAAGTGAATTAGCGTTTGTGGGTTTCACTGCAAAAGTGGATTTTAAAGCTGATTTGAATGATAAGTAAGAAGATTTGACAACTTAAACACATAAGAAATACTAATACCTTACATTTTTAAGTGCTTTTTATCCCAAAGGAACCCTAAGTGCTTTATAAGCTACACAGATGAATTACTCCATGCATCACAGAAATGCAGCTACCTCTCCCAGTAGAAAAGAGGAGCGGGGCTCTACAGTGCAGAGCATTATGATGCAGTTTTGCTAAACAGGCAAAGGAGGATGCAGTAATGGCTCTGAATTATTTCAGCTCTCCTCTCTCTACTCAGACAAGAACATGTTTCACACCTCTCTTTTTGTTTCCATCTCCCAAATAATAAAGTCCAAGGTATTTTTTTAGATACCGAGAGTGATGGCTGGGCCAATAGATGAGCATGTGCCTCAGGAGAGAAAATTCAAAACTGTATTTCATTAAGAACCTGAATGGCAGCTGCCTGCAGAGGTATGGTCTTTTACCAGAAAGCGTACATGAAGTTGTCTGAATGTATGTAGGTGGACCAGAGCCTCAGTTATAGGGAGTCCTGACCTCCCCTGAAAATTCTTGTAAATATAAAAGATACTTGGTAGCTTTTTTGATAGTATAGAAGGCAGGTGAGATGAAATGTAGGGAGTTTCTCAGGGGCGCTTCTCCTCTTCCAATTTTTTTTCTTTGTACTGTGAAGCATTTTAGCTTTTTATGTACATATCTCTAAAATATTTCAGTATATTGACAGTATGCTGTGTGAAAGGTAGAAAAATGAGATGTCTTCAGACTTACGAGTAGGGAGATCAAAATCCAGATCACTATGGCTTAAAATTAGCATATTTATAGCCATTAGAACATGTAAGCATTCTACATATACTAAAGAAACAGGATTTCTTTTGCCATTGAATAGAAAAATCTAATTCAGTGAATCTGAAGTGGCCAGATGGACTTCTTTTTCAAAAGGATGCAAGAGTGTTGACAAATCATTACAGAATTTCTCTTAATTATTACAAGGATAACAACACATAATATTCTTTATCTTATTATTAACATATACACCACACCCTGTTAGTTGTTTAGTGTTGAACTGAATTGCTCCCAGTGTTTAATAGGAAGCCAGAAGGGATCCACAGGTTCATTTCGTGTAACTTTTGCAGAGGAAAGGGAATAATATTTATCTGTTGCTCCTGCATAGAATCTAATAATTAGCTGTTTAACTAGAGTATGCTTTAGAGGAAAAAAAAAAAAACCACAAAAAAACCCCAACCAAAAATCTCATCATCCTCATTTAAAAATCCCACACGAAACAGAACCCACTTCATCACATGGTGATAAACTACAATCTCTATTCCAGGTATACACTTCATTTCTAGACAAAATTTGTCTCTCATGACCTTCAAAGACCACAGAGACTTCTACTTTATCCTCCTATATAGCATGATCAAGTCATCTTTTAGATGGCATTCCTCAACATTTTAATCTAATTTTCTTTTCTACAGATCCGAAGTCATTCTTGTGGCATTTCTCTAAACCCTGTCCAATTTTTCAATATTCTACAGATCAGACCTCAGCGCAGCGTACAATATACCAGATACAAGCTCACTAGTTATGCATACAGTAGTCTTTTCTTTTTTCCTTATTGCTTTAGCCCTTTCAGCTTCAGTTTTACACAAAGTGATGCATTTTACACAAACAGATATGCACATAATACATATGCACAAACTTCTGTTGACAATAGTCATTTTGCTCATCTTCTGGAAACACAGTTATTGAAAACAAAGCCAAGGAGCAAATGTTAGTTTTAGAAACAGGGGAGGTGCTTGATTAACAACCTCCCTAAACCTGTAGGTTTCTCCTGCAGTTCAGAACTTGGCTGAGAGTTTTTCCAGCATATTGAGGAGCTCTCAAGATGACCAAAAACCAGTATACCCATTTTCCTTAGCTATGCATACAGAGACTTTTCTTGAAGAATGGCTGAAGGATACAGTACTTTAAGAGGCCTCAGACGATCCGCTGTCTTAAGAGCTATTAGGTTGATATTCATGGTATACGGTAGGGGTGTCTGTGGGGCTATGGTAAGTCAGACCTGGCTACAGAAAACATTCTTCTTCCAAAGATATTTGTCTGCAAGAAGCAACAAAGGGTTGAACAGTTCATCATACTGAACAGTTCACCGTCTGTACCCACTAAATATCAGAAGATTTACAGAAACAGGTGATCCTAAATTTGTAGCTTTGGGCATAAAAAAAAAAATCAAATGTTCTAATTTTTATTCTATACTAAAATGAATGGTTCATTCACATAAATGTCTTCAGCAGATTGTTTACGTTCCATTTTTGTTGTGGAATATCCAAGTACAAAATAACTATAATTTGCTTAAATTATTTTCATAGATTTTTACTATAAACAGTACAGAAACTCAGCAAAAAGAGAGCAACCTCCCTGAAGAACTGTGATAAACGTGAGCTGCTTTCTTTCCGTTGTTTGTGCCATTTGCAAGTAGACTCATAAAAGGTACTGTGGTACATACACTGTGCATAGCACTGCCTAGCTACCTGAGAAACACATGAAGCAAAATACACTTAGAATATGCTTGAACTCTAAAACAGAAGGCTAGTTTACAAAAATGTAAAAATCAGACGCTTAATGATGCAGGTAAGCACTTTTCTGAGACATGTTGGATACAGCATCAAAGTAGAAACTCAGACTGTTCAAGGGCATTGTCAATCCCACGGTGGTCTATCTGCATTTTCAAATGCCTCAATAACTTTGAAAAATAAGTCCAGAATAAGTAAAGCTATTGTATTAATAAAACAGAAATTTAGGAGGATTTCTACTCCAGACTTTACTAAGTACCCACAAGACACACTCTCATTCAGTCACTGAAATGAAGGATTTTTAGAGAGAGAATAATATGAGAAGAATATTCCAAATAAAATTTAATCTCTCCCTTGGCTCACAGAAAGCAGACAAATCAATACTTTTCTCAAATTTAAGTAAGATATAGACTTCAAATTAGGTAGAACAACTCACTCGGTCTTTGAAATCCTTGCGAGGAGCAGAAGATGGGATAAATACACTTTCAGAAAAAAACCCTTAAATTCTTCCTTCTTACCATAGAAGTTGTGCCCAAAGTCACATTCTCAGAAAAAAACCAGAAGCTGCCACAAGAGTTATTGGCTGGATACAAAGTTTGAAATTAATTTTCTGTCATGACATTTGCACAAAGTATTGTGTGGGGGTGAGTGGTTCTTACTGCGAAGGGTGTTGGCAGAGCCTTGACTGTCTCATTTAATTGCCTCTGCATCAAGGGCTTTTGGTAACCCTGTCATCAAGTTGCTTTCTATCTTATATGAAATATATCACCATTCAGTGCAACAACTCAAGTTCCAAGTCTAACGTGATTTCTTTGACATCTCTATGACTAAAACTTATTTGCTCAAAATTTGAACAACACTGCAGAATTCCTTGAGTGAATATCTCTAGCATTTTTTTACTGGGGTTTTTTGGTGTTCATTTTAAGCCACAGTAAAAATATTTTGTTGGTAAGCAAGCTGTGATATGCTTAGAAGTTAGGTGTCTGCCTTTTGAATGGAAATCAGAGTAGTGACTAAGGAAGATTTAGAGCAGAAATTACATAAACTCAGCTTGAGGAGTTGACCTGTTAGCCAGAATATTCAGAATAATTTTATCTGACGTGAGGTAAGACAGTCAAAACAGCTCACTTCTGGCAAAAGGGAAATTGTCCTTTTCTCCTGGTCTTTTCTCCACTCCTGACATTCACTTTCTGTCTGCTCTGTGGTTCATCAGGCTCCTCTGAGAGCCGATTTCATTCACTATCCTGGAAGAAAACTAACCCAGCAAGAAAAGAAGGGCAGTTTTCCTTGAATTCAGTGAGTTGAAGTAGCTAATGATGGACTTAAGTGAAAACCAGGGCCGGTGTGAGGGAGGAGGTCTGACAGCATGGCTAGGAGCAGAGAAGAAGGAATAGGAAGATGAGCTGATGTGTGGGAACAGCCACAGAGACACATTGCTGTTTTTCACAGACTTAGGTTTCCCAGTCAGGGCTAGAGCTACTTGCTTTTGTCAAAACCTGTCCAGGGCTTAGCTACTACATCACTTTTATTTTTCTCTTGAAATACAGCCAAGAAGAGGATACAGTAGCTGTGATCTTGGTGTAGTTGTGGAAGTCAGCTCTTTCACCAGATACAGGAATACCTACTTGCACAATCCTGAACAGTTTCAGGGAATAACTAGACTCTCTAGATAGCAGTACTTCCAGACAGCAATATAATTTTAACTTCTTATAAAAGATTATGTCAGCTAATGTCAGATACCAAAGGATTTCAGGTTCCTAAGCAGGTTATGCTTTCCTGCCCGCTCCCCACCTTTTATTTAAAAATAGTATTCCTAAACATTCTGCCTAAATTTCACTTTAGCTGTGTCTGCTATTTGGGTCTTGTCCTTTGCTCTATTTATAACTCTCCTGAATTGTAGTGTAACAGAATGTAAATCATACTGCAGAGGCCTTTGGAAGGTGAAAAAAATGGTTCCCTATTTAGAAAGCATCCACCTAGCCTAGAACATGGGGCCTCATGATAGCACCTGACTGAGCAGCTCCTGCTCGTTACCTTTTAAATAGCTGGTGGGGAATCTAGTCACTGATAACATGGAAGTTTCCTACACAAGCAAGATTGAGTATTTCAGAATAAAAGGCAGTCAGATCTCTTGGGTAGAGGAACCTAGAGTTTTAGGTGTACAAAGCGCAGCCTAGTATCTCCCACCTTTTTACCCCTCCCCCCTTAGAGCATCATTAAAGATCACAGCCTTTTGAGTTACTCTCTATCATCGAAATGAGCACTTTAGGTATTGCACAGGGTTTCTAAACTCATAATTGCTTTTGCTTGAGAAAAAAGCAGAAGAGACCACATAGCAGCAGAAAACTGGAAGGTGCCTCAATGTGGCGCCCAAAGCAGCTCAGGAGTCACCAGGACAGCCCCTGGAGGCCCTGCACAGAGCCCCAGAGTCCTCCAGCTCAGCCATTTCCCTGCAAGTTGCTGTAAAAAGAGAATTTTCTCCCTCTACACTGAGAAAAAAATAGTTACCTCTTATCTCAGTAGACACTTGCTGTATTAGATCCTTCAACTTGAGCCATAAGGGCAAATTGCTGTTCTTTTATAATGATCCAATCTTCTTCAGCCTGACTCCCTGATCAGCTTTCATCAAATGATAACAGGCACCTGCCAAACTCCTGTTACCAGGCAACCTCCACGCTAATAAACCAGCTCTCCTCGGCCGAGGCTTCTTTATTATCTGGGGTGATTATATTTCAATGGCCTAACACATAAGTCAGTGCCTTTCCTTTGTCAGCCCTGTACTGAGACTGTGTATTAATTTTAGTCCAAAACGGAGAGCGGGCAACACTAGGAAGGATTGATTTTGCAGTCTAGGTAGAGACGACTTTGCAACAGGATGGTGTCCATAGGCTGCTCTTCACAATGGCCAAGGTAACAATAAGTGAAACTAATGTGATTAGTACAAGCTAGTTTTGGCGCCAGTTCTGCTTTAACAGCAAGCATCGATTAAAGTCATATGCAGTGGCAGAGCTGAGTGTATATTTATACAGTTGACCGCCACATTTGTCGCCTTTGGTACCTGGAACCACTCTTTGCCTGTGGTACTTTCCTCATAGACAGAGACAATTATCATATGATTTGGAGGACTCCAGGGATAACCAAGGTTATTTATATTAGATTAGGGAGTAATCAGAATTAAGAATAATTCATGCAAAAAAGCAACAGAAAACCTGATTAAAAATCACTAATAATCCATGTGACTCATTTCTACGGGCATTGTATTTTGTTTAGCTTGATATCAGGGAAGCTACATGGCAGGCTGGAAGCTCATTTTGGGGCTCAGTAACTGTCTGACATTTATAAATGCATGAATTCTGCATGAATTCTGCACAGGTCTATGTGGCCTCAGCCTGATCATTTCCGTATCCATTCAGCCTCTCAGCTGAAGGAAGCTAGCAAGTACCACTTGCAAAGGATTTGTGTGTGATTTGTGAAAACTTGTTTCCTAGGGCCTGAGACCACAGTCAAAATTCACAATCTGAACTGCCTTCTGATAACCAATAACTTTTGATTATTACTCATGAAACTACCTTGGGAAGAAAAACCCAAACAACTAACACATGATCAATCCAGTAAAATCTGAGTGAAACATTATTTTTTTTAAATTCTTTTTTTCAGACACAAAATTAGACAAGCAAATATCATTTAAGTAAGAATGTTCATGATTCAGAAAAGAATATATCAAGAATTTTAAAAAAGGTCTCATTAGGGAGTTCTGATCTAAGAAAAGCAAAGGGGGAGGAGAGAGTAAGTTTCAATTCTTCCTTTCAGCTCTGACAAGAGTAACAAAGACCACTTTATCTGTGATGTTAGTGCAGGGGCTGAGCTTTAGTTGCTGATTTAAAAGATAGCCAACTAAGTCTGAAATTTGTGCCAGCAAACACTTCTTTTTTACAAGAAAAGTGGTTCCCCTGTATTATATATGCATGTTTGGACGACTGCCAAAGCATTAGATGTCTATGAACAGATAATAAAGAGAGTGCCTGTGTACTCTACCAACTGTAGATCTCTGTCTTTTCTGTAACTTTTGCATTGTTCTTAGGGAAGGGCAGAGAAGTAAGCTGAATTGTTCCCACTGCCAGTTATCCACTTTCTCAGCAAGTGCTTTTATTATTAAGAAATACTTGTGCCCTCTTGTTTGCAGCCAGCTAAACAATAAACCTCAGACATGTAGGATGCTGCAAAAATGGAGAGATGGAGTGAGATGGAGAAGGGGAGAGGTGGAGGATTTGGATAACCATCCAAATGGTGACTGTTGTATATAAGCTAGGACCAAAAGGAAGCCGAAAAATGTAGCTTCAATTTTATCAATCTCACGTGTTTGTCCTTAACATGGGAGAGAGCTTCAGGCTTTTTCTTCTCCTTTCTCGGTTATTTTTATGGACATATAAACAGTTCTTGTGAAAATGCCCAGGTGCTTGAGTATGCACAGCCTATATTCCCACAGGCAGTTGATCACTGACTCTGTTACATCTTCTGATTTGTGAATAAAGTGATTAATAAATCACTCCACAGAGATAAGGCAGTTTCATCTTAGCAACACAAAAATATTAAACTGCAAAGTAAATTAGGAAAACCAAAATATGATATAAACAATACTGATATGTTCAAATTTCAGTTTATTATTTTGATCAAAACAGAACTTTGGTTTCTAATGTATGTGCATTTTTTAGAAAAGAGTTTTAAATGCTTGATATTTCTATAGTCTTTTGCATTCAGTGCTGGAGTGTAAGTAGTTCAAATAAAATATCCTAGCAAAGTTATTACTTGTTTATTATACACTCTATTTGTACTTAGTTCATCAACATATTGATATAGGTAGAAACACAATGAAGCATGATAAAAATATGTAAAACATAAAGAGTTCTTTAATTTGGTGACTCAGTGTCATTGATTTTGACAATAGCATTGCACTGTTTTCACTTGTTTCCACAACTGCTTACATGTTTCTAAAGCTGTAATTCAGACTTTTCTAAAGAATAGATTTAACAAGTGGAAAAATTGCCACAAGTGGCTGTAAATCCTCCTACAAGGATTTCTTATGATTGTATCACTTTATATTGAGGAAGGCAAGGATTGGATGACATGATCAGAATCCTATGTTGCCTAGGCAATTATATTCTATTTGACATTTATTTTTCTTGCTTGATGTCTCTTTTTTAATTACCATTGTGATTCTAAGAATGAGCTGATACATTTATTTACCTACCTGTAGATTTTTCTTATCTTAACAATTAGCACACCATACTACAGTGAAACTCTACAAGTTGCTTGAAGGAGTACTCAGGCTTAAAATAAAATATATTTTAAAAATGTGTATAAATTATGTATGAAATAGCAAAACCAAAGTAAAATAAAAATGCTTCCTCTAGCTTCGTTGTGTAATGCTAGAAAATAGAATTGTTGTGCACATCAGTTGTCTGTCTCACCAGCCATCTGCTAGAGCTGAGATAACAAGCTGTAAATTCTGATTAACTGGAGTATGGAAAGTGACCATCTCTAGGTAGAATACTCAATTATTTTTATTTTAAATCTACTTATTCAAGTATTGCACAAAACAAAAAAAGAGCTTAAGCCTTGTGGTAAGGCAGATCTGTGTGAGTGATAACTGAGACAGCTCCTCACCAAAATAAAATTGAAAATAAAAAATTTAATTTAAAGTGACACACCCAGTTATCAAGTGTCCATTTTATAATGAGGGAGGTCAGTTAAGCAAGAGACAGCTTTTTTTCCTGATCCTCAGTTATGTATTACAACTGGGGAGAAACAGCGGTAAAACAATAAACTACACCCCTACCAAAAAGAGAAAGTTAAAATGTCAGGAGCGTAGCACCAGGAGGAGAACAACAGCTGCTACCTAAAAGTGTTTTCTCTGCTTATCTGTTGCCTGGGAATTTTTGCATTTCTCCTTCCTTTCTCCACCATATGTAAGATATCACTGAAGGAAAACCAAGAGAGACTGTAGATCTTTTCATTCAAAGTCGTAACAGACAAAGATAATGTTTTTCTTCTGAAAAAAATTACTTCCTTTTAGCATGAAAATGTTTTAGGCAGGACATCTGTCCGATGTAGGAAACATCCACACAGCACATTTTAAGTGCCTTTACAAGCAGCTTCACAGGCCTCTAAAATGGTTGATTATGTCTGAGGACAGTGTCCTTGGATGCTTTCCTCCCCTCTATCCATCATGCCATCAATCCTTGATTTGTATCCAGTTTCTCTTTTAAAATATGACAAAATATAAATATATAAAATATGACAATGTAATGTGCAGGTTGTTCTCCTGATTATAAAAGAAACTTTGCCACACAAAAGCAAAACAAAGAATTATTTGATTCAAAGCAGAAGATTCTAGTGCACATATATATACACAAGTGTTTTCTATATTTGAACAGAATATTCATGAGTTATCCGGAATTATTCAGAAGACAAAAGTCCCTCAGATCCAGGCCAAAAGGCCTCCAGCTGAAAACCTTCAAAGGTGCGAACTGCTAACTAACTACGATTCAGGGAATATGAATTTCTGAACTGTTTTATTCTTGTCAAATGCATGGGGAATCATTGATTTTATCGTTTTCATTAAGTCCTATTTTTTTCCTCCCTGAAATGCAGGTGATTTCTATCACTAAAACTTACAGATACAGTCAATTTTTAGGAGCAGAAAATTAAAATTATTTTAAATGCTTTCCAGAGGTGCCAGCATATAAGAAATTAATAGTATTTTCTTCTTCAGGAGCAAGACAATAACTCTTGCTTCATACAAGATTTTAAAAATGTGGAAATGTTAACACACAAATTGCATAAATCAAGAGAGAAGCTTGGAAATAACGTTCCTAACTTCCTGTAAACTTGGAAGATTATACTCGTCAGATTCTTGGATCTTGAACTGATTGAACTACTCAATGGTATGAGAAGCAATTTGGTTCCTGATTATAGCTATTATGCCTACAACTGGAGGAAAGTCGAAATTAGAGACATACATCACATCCGTGGATTAGCACCTACATCAAGCTTCCATTATGCAACCTAACTGGCCTCTTGCAGGACTTCTAGAAGTATTTATTTTGAAATAATTTCTTGGACACATTGATTAGAATCAAGAGTACCTCCATAAACTGCCGATTTATAATATAATTCTTAGGAATATCACCAAAACTAAAGAAAGTGCAACATTTCGGTAATTGAGAGGTTAGGAATTCCATCCACAATGACTGGACCTTTCAATCAGTCAGTAGAACTTCTTCATATTATTGCTGGATTTGGATCTTCTGAGGATATTCTTGATTACAAACCACTAAAGATATCTAAATTTAGTCTGACAAATTCCATAACCCCCCAGGTTTGTTATGCAGGGAATAGAAGAGGTGGGAACCTTAGGCCTTCAGGCAGAAACTCTGTCTAATTTTGGTATAAACTTACCTATTTTCCTCATTGATGTGAGAGATTTTTTTTGCTGACTGATGTGAGAGGGCCAACAAGGCAGATACCATGGTAAGAGTCTGTTACAGACTGCCCAATCAGGATGAAGAGGCAGATGAAATATTCTATAAACAGCTGGGAGAAGTCTCAAGATCACTAGCCCTTGCCCTCGTGGGGAACTTCAACCTACCAGGTGTCTGCTGGGAATACAATACAGCAGAGAGGGAACAGTCTAGGACGTTCCTGGAGTGTGTTGAGGATAACTTCCTGACACAGATGGTGAGGGAGGTGACTAGGGAAGTTGCCCTGCTGGACCTGTTGTTTGTAAACAGAGGAGGACTTGTTGGGGATGTAACAGTTGGAGGCCGTCTTGGGCATAGTGATCATGAAAAAGTATCTATAAATACATTAGCAATAAAAGGAGGACTAAGGATAATCTCCATGCTTTAGTAGACGGGGACAGAAACATAGTGACAAAGGATGAGGAGAAGGCTGAGGTACTTAATGCCTTCTTTGCCTCAGTCTTTAAGAGTAAGACCAGTTGCTCCCTGAGTACCCACCCCCTGCACTAGAAGACAGAGGCGGGGAGCAGAATGAAGCCCCCATAGTCCAAGGGGAAACGGTGAGTGACCTGCTACAGCACTTAGACATCCACAAGTCTATGGGGCTGGATGGAATCCACCCGAGGGTACTGAGGTTGCTGGTGGAAGTGCTTACCAAGCCACTTTCCATCATTTATCAGCAGTCCTGGCTAATGGGGGAGGTCCCAGTTGACTGGAGGTTAGCAAATGTGACACCCACCCACAAGAAGGCACGGAAGGAGGATCCGGGGAACTACAGACCTGTCAGTCTGGCCTTGGTGCCTGGGAAGGTTATGGAGCAGATCATCCTGAGTGCCATTACATAGCACATGTAGGACAATCAGGTAATTAGGCCAAGTCAGCATGGGTTCATGAAAGGCAGGTCCTGTTTGACTAACCTGATCTTCTATGACAGGGTGACCCACTCAGTGGATGAGGGAAAGGCTGTGGATGTTGTCTACCTAGACTTCAGTAAGGCATTTGACACCATTTCCCACAGCATTCTCCTGGAGAAACTGGCTGCTCATGGCTTGGATGGGTGTACACTTCGCTCGGTAAAAAACTGGCTGGAAGGCCAGGCCCAAAGAGTGGTGGTGAATGGAGTTAAATCTGGTTGGTGGCTGGTCACAGGTGGTGTTCCCCAGGGCCTGGTATGGGGGCCAGTTCTCTTTAATATTTTTATCAAGGGCCTAGACGAGGGGATCAAGTGCACCCTCAGTAAGTTTGCAGATGACACCAAGTTGGGCAGGAGTGTTGACCTGCTTGAGGGTAGGGAGGCTCTACAGAGGGATCTGGACTGGCTGGATTGATGGGCCAAGGCCAATGGGATGAGGTTCAAGAAGGCCAAGTGCCGGGTCCTGCACTTGGGTCACAGCAACCCCATGCAGTGCTACAGGCTTGGGGAAGTGTGGCTTAAAAGCTGCTTGGCAGAAAAGGACCTGAGAGTGTTGGTTGACAGTCAGCTGAATATGAGCCGACAGTGTGCCCAGGTGGGCAAGAAGGCCAATAGCATCCTGGCTGATATTAGAAATAGTGTGGCAAGCAGGACTATGGAAGTGATCATGCCCGTGTACTCGGCACTGGTGAGGCCTCACCTTGAATACTGTGTTCAGTGTTGGGCCCCTCACTACAAGAAAGACATTGAGATTCTGGAGCGTGTCCAGAGAAGGGCAATGAAGCTGGTGAAGGGCCTAGAGAGCAAGTCTTATGAAGAACAGCTGAAGGAACTGGGTTTGTTTAGTCTGCAGAAAAGGAGGATGAGGAGAGACCTTATTGCTCTCTACAACTAACTGAAAGGAGGTTGTAGAGAGGTGGGTGTTGATCTCTTCTCCTCTCTTCTCCCAAGTAAGAAGCGATAGGACAAGAGGAAATGGCCTTAAGTTGCACCAAGGGATGTTTAGATTAGATATTAGGAAAAATTTCTTCACCAAAAGGGTTATCAAACATTGGAACAGGGTGCCCAGGGAAGTGGTGGAATTGCCATCCCTGGAGGCATTTAAAAGATGGGTAGACATAGTGCAATGTATGATTTCAGCATTAATTGATGTTACTTTTCATGCAAGTGCTTGTGATTATATGCCACTTAAAGCCAATTCCATATTGAGCATAGTGAAAAAGGGATAAAAGTTAACATGTATGAATTTCTTAAAGATGTAGCTGACACCTTTAGGTTTACACATTATCATTTAGTTCCTGAAGGATCAAAGAAGACAGAACTTGAATTTAACGTTCAGTCTGATGTGTATTCCTACCATCTCATGTATGTGGACACTTTGCTTAATACTTCTTAGAAAGGGTGCTATTCACAACTGAATCCTAGTATCAGTTTTTGAGGACTGAATGGAGGTTATCACAAGGGCTTAGCTTGCTCCATTGGTTGCTCTTGCAATTTAAAAATTTCCACGCACAAAGTGAAATGGTTACCTTTGTGTAGTATATAGCTCTTGAAGTGATCATCTCTAATGTATTTCATTGTCTCACTGTCACCCTCACTTAACACTGTATCTTTCTCTTACTGATGTTTCCTTTTTTCCTAAGCAAAAACAATAAACATTGCTATGCAAAAGTTTTTCTACTTTTCATCTTTCTTTCCCTCTGCTAATCCTCTAGTTTTGAATGTTGTCTTTTTTTAAGTAAATATAATACAACTATTTGAATTCTGCAGCTTTACATTGCTTCATCTTGATCACTGTTCCTTATTTGGTCTATAATGTTCTCTTTGTTGTTAATCAGTACAATTTGTGGAATAGATCGGTATATACTAACAGCTTTAAGCCGTGACATTTACTGGTAGAACTTCGGTGTAAGAGATGACACATTTAGTAAATAGTTGTTGCTAATACTTAAAAAAAAAAAAGTGTTTTCAGTTCTTTCTGTTCTTAAAAATATTACAGTCAAAACCACAAAGTTTTCCTCTTTTCTTAATGTACTATTTCTCTGCACTAGTTTAAAGAAATGTTCAGATCCATGGACATACATACTCTCAAACAATACTGTAGCTTAATTTTAGCCCCACACTTCTCTCATCCTCATGCAGTATTACTCTTTAATTCAGTAAATAGCTGAGTCTGCTTGCTTTCTGTTGCTGTCTTATTCTTCAAACACAAAAATCCATGTGTGCATATTGGAAGGATTAGAAAACTGTTCTCTCAATGCTAATCCAAGCAAGTGCCGTATGCTTTCAGCTACCTTACAGTCAGGAGAAATTTGGTCTGCTCTTACACTAGTCACATCTCACTTAATTTTTCATGTATATGCACAAAAATAATTTTATACCACAGTTTTTTAGGTAGGGTAATCACTACAGTTTTAATTATGTGTACGCCAGCATACTTTACCTTTAATCCAGAAATTCTTTGGTGTCATTTAAAGCTAACATCCTTTGGGTTAAGATTGTACTTATCCTGACAAGAATTGCACTCTTCATGCAGATCCCTGTTCTCATCTGGGAGCACGAGTGCGTTTGTTGGTAACATCACCAGTCTGGAGATAGAAATATATCCTGCTTTTATTCCTTCATACGCTGGGGAGGAAAGAAAAAGTAAATTGTCCCTGGCAGCTGTAGTTCCAGGAAACAGAAGTCTTTGTGGAGTTACATATTTATAATGGTGTGTCAGCTGGCCAGAGGGCCTGTTACTCATGCTTGTTCCTGTGGTCTCATGAAAATGTACAGAAAGGCTCATATTGATTTGAGAAGGAGTTAGCTTGCTGCCGTAATGACACTGCTGACTAGACGGCTGTGGTTAAATTATCAGGAGTAATTGTAAAGAATGAAGGAGGGAAAAAAGCCTGGAAAAACGTGATCCAATGAGGCAATGAGAGCTCTCCTACAAAGTGCATACCCCATTTGTAAAAGTTATGCTCGCTGCCAGAGCTCTCAGAGGTACATTGATTTGCCTGTGAATTCCAATAGTTTCTAATCACAAAGAAATTATTCAGCTTTGCTCTGCAACTAACATAAATATGTGGGAATAAGATTAAAACGCTATATACACAGATAAAATTCAGTCAAATTTTTAAATTGCCCTCGGGCCAGGAAACTAATAAGATATAGTGACCCACTTAAGCAGCTTGTATGAGAAAAAATCCTGCATAAAGTCAGCAAAACCCCCTTTCTTTGCTGAGATCGTAGTTGTAGTGTGCTAAGCCTGCTTTTTTTCAGCAGCACTGACTTCTTTAAATGCATGGTTTGGCAGTCTCTTGCACAGAAGCTATGGAGTTAGGCCACCTAATTTACCAGTTACGAAAATGTTTCATTGAAAAATTTGACTAAATTCAGACAGTTTATATCCAAATGCTGAACAAATAATACATTTTTTTAAAAAGCATGATGGCACATATATGTCTTAATTTACTTCAAAATACAAGATTATGAGCTTCCTGTATTGAGGATGAGTGAGATCTACGGTTAGTGTAAATCTCAGAGACAAATACATTTTCGTATAAAACTCAATGTTTGCCAATACTTACTACTTTGTAGCACAAGTGAAATTACCGCCGTGGAACTGTTATATCTATCATTAATACATACTGCAAAAATCCATGATAAGATGGACTTATGGCCAGACTCTGAGCGTAGTTGTGAAAATAATAAGTGATACAGTCTGATAGTTGGGGAGAAGATGCCTAAAAAAAAAAAAAAAAAAAGTGTTGCATGAGTAAAAAACCAAAACATCACTCTCGGATGAAATAAACACTACTTCTCCCCTCCTATAACCATAGCTTAAGGATGATTGGGATTAATTGCCAATGTAACTTTTTCTGAGTACCGATGCAGCTAAATGTTGTAGTACAGGACTACATATAGATAGATGTTAAAACTGTAGGCAGATAACGTGATTGCTGAAGGGCCTGAACTTTACATAGATTTAATGGAGATAGGTTGAAACCTCGAGAGCACATGCCAGCTAGCCAGGAACTGCAACTCCTAGTTGCCTGTGATACTCCTGCGATATGAGTAGGACCTTCATCTTTACAGTAGACAGAGTGATGAGAGGCACACTACGCATTGTATCCGTAGGTCAGATTAGATGCTACCTCAGTGAATATAAGAGCGTGACTATTATCTAGTATCTTGACTTTTGTGGAGCATTTGTACAAGGAGGAGGGGAGATATCCATAAGGAGTTCAGGTGCCTAAAGTAAGCACTGTGGTATCTCAGCTTGCCAGTGAGAAAGAATGTCTCCTTTGTATTCATACAGTAAAAGTAATCTGGAAAAAATGTCCACAAAGACCTTTTAAATGCAGCACTGCTTTCCAGATGGTAAATTACAAGCTGAGATGACCCTAGAACTACACAAGGATTTTAAAGAAGAGTGAAATACACACAACTTCATTAAAGTTCATTCAAGTAATAATACATGAGATAAGCGGCTGATGTTTCTAGAACACACGTATCCTCTCAAAAATTATATCTTGTTCCACAGTGTGCAATTTGGTAGCACCTTCTTTAAACAATGTCTTTAGGGGTCTATCTTTTACTTAGTGCATAGAGAATGGAGCATGAAAATTCCATTAACAGTAATAGGAGCTGTGTGCCTAATTCCTCATTAACAGTTCTGGTTAGTGTACAGTCTTTAATGCTAAGGTATGGTTTAGTGTAAACTACCCTTTCTTTAATTACAAAATGCTTTCCAAACCAATAAAACATTTACAACTATTAAGTCCTGTACTTTTAAAAATAACTCATCTGTAGATAATGTAATTTACAAACTTTTCCTTGACTGGCATTAAATAATAGCTTTAGATACTGCAGATGGGTAGTGTAAGGACTGATTTAGAAGGTGGCCATGTTGAAATGCTTTGGTTAACTTTCTGGCATCTTAAGCACAAATTAATTTGTTACAATCTGTTTTCGTTGAAGAATTTTCTAAACTTCATTTAGTTATTTAAAATTCTTTGTTTCATATGACACAGACTAAAATCTTTGAAGTGCAATTGCAAACCTCTGTGTGTACATAAAGGTATACATGTATTATATCTATATCCCCTTGCCTTCAGCTATGTGCTGGAAAAATATTCATCCCTTCTGGAAGAGGAAGGAGTACTTACAGATCTAATACAGTCTTCCTTAGTTGCCTATTATTTATGAGACCGCTTTAGGCAAGCGTTATCAGACATAGCTACCTAGAGCTAGTCATATTTTCTGTACGTAGGCAACTTGACAGCAACCTCGGTTAGAAAAGTGACTGCAGTCTCCATTGCATGTGTTGCTTTTGATGCAGGGGAAAGTAATAATCGTTTTGTCAGAGAACTTCAAGCACGGACCTTGGGCTTCCAGGTCCCATAGGGCAATTTATATGTTTAAATATGCCTGAAAACTTTGCTTGTTAAATTCCTTCCACAGACTGTTACAAGCATTTGAAACAGGAACTCTTATTTCAAACTCCTGTCCTGCCTTTTTATGTCTGACAATTTTATTTTAATATGGATGCCTGAAATAGTGATGATTCTGAAAGGGAGAGCATCCAACTGAAAGTTAACCAGTCAATAAAAATATAAGTGATGGTACTGAACTTTCCTAAGACAAGGGCTATATAATACTGCATCATAATAATGCCTTATTTTTATAACATCCACCAATGTCTTTTCAGATAAAAGGCTGAGAAAAGAATTAATGTGTCAAAAGACTGTGTTTTGCAGCCCATAAAGCAACAAAGCATTTATTCCAAGGGTCAACCTTATCCTATACTGTAGATAAAATTGCACTGACCTTTTATCTATATTGACAAAGATTTCATTCAACAGAACTGATTTCTGACTTTTATACTTGAAAAAGTTGTATACTTTGACACCATGGCAATCAGACCTTTTCAGCCCAGACAAAATACACAGGCAACTGAGGGAAGATGGTAGATGCTCTCTTTGAAGATCAACAGAGAAAGGCACCTTAGAATATCGACAGACTTCTAAGCTTTTCATACCGCTGTGGTTTTATTCCAATTGTTCTTTTCAATACTTTTTTCTTGGTTTTTGTTTTGGTTTTGGTTTTGGTTTTGGTTGTTTTGGGTTTTTTTTCCCCAAATAGGGCATTAATATGCTAGAGTTATCAAAGTTTATATACAACTTTGAAATCTGAAGCTGATCTGATTTTTTTTTTTAAGATCTGTATGATAATGGCTAAACATTAACATTTCTTATTCCTTAGATTTCTTTCTGGGGTTTTCAGATATTCTAACTGTATCAAAAGTATAATTAAATTGTGAACCAGAGAATAGACAGATAGTATCATTCATCAACTTGTCACTAGATACCAAGCAGAGTTGAAGCATAATCTACTTTATGTGCTGCTAGCTTGTCTGTTGTCAATCCAGTGCCCTATATTAATGAGTCAGATTAAGCCTTTCCTTTTATGATACCCAGTAACCTCTATTTTCACTTCCTATATAATTTTAAAATGTAATACGTGGATTGTTCAGTTTCCTGGAAAACTGTGTTTAGTACGTGTCATCATATGTACTGGTTTAATAGCCAGGAAACTGTTTCTATTTCTGCGTTCATCACTGATTCACACTGTTACCTTAGATATAGAACTGAACTACTAAATGTTTCAGTTTCCCATCTTTAAAAAACAAGAATAATTTTGAAAAATGTTTGCTGCAGTAATTTAATGTCTATAGATTGGATCTACCATAGAATTGCTAGATATTAAGCATGGTTAGTTTCACCTCATGTGTTATGGTTTGAGAAACCCATAACAATTTATTGTCATTTAGACAATTATTCTATCACCCAATGACCCCTCCCCACCTAGGAAGGGGAATTGGGAAAAAACAAGGAAACCAGAGGACTGAAATATAAACACATTTAATAGAATAAGACTAGATAATTAACATTAATAACACTAAAGAGCCAATATTGATCCCGATACCAATATAAAATATACAAGGATTATAATCAGCCAATTATATCAGTGGGATGCTGTGCAATCTCAGCAGTGGACAGCAAATGTCGGACACTCTGAGCACTACAGCTTTGGGAGGGAGGGAAGGGCTCAGGGGTCCGGCACCAGGGCAAGAAGTTCTCTGGATCACCACCATCAAGCAAGAGAGAGAACTCCTCAGCAAACTTTCTAATTTATATCGAATGTGACGTTCATGGTATGAACTAATCCTGTTGGCCAGCTTGGGTCAAGTGCTAAAGTCTTGCTCCACCTCATCCCTGCACCTGGTGAGCTCAAAAACACTGAGACCTTGACACCCACATACCATAGCTGGCTATAAAGTAAATATTTTCACAAATTCAGACACTAGAGTCTTCTAAAAGTGCAGTTTTCCCAAGCATTAGAAGAGAAATTAGTCCTGTGTCATTCAAACCAGGACATCATGAAGACTAGATTGGGGCAAATGCTTATTATGAATATCAATATAAGTAAAGTGCTGCAATGAGAGACAGCTGAATTGTAAAAGTGTTTTTGGTCACTTGGGTGGACTTTCCCCCCCCCCACTCTCTCCTGCCTTATTTAGTCAAACAATAATTGCTACTGTTTCTGAAAATCTTGGAGTAAAATCTAATCTGTTCTTGTGATTCCTTCATTTGAAATGTCGACAAATTAATTTGGAAAAAAAAATTTTGAATTATATAAACATTTATTATCTCAAATGACAGTGTCAATTCTGTAATTTGTCTGGGTTTACGTCCTTCAATACTTATGTCCATAGTTACTGATTGATGAAGAATACTCTAGGATGCAACTTAACTTGACATATGCAATGGAAAGTTGTGTTAAAAACATATTATTAAGCTAGGTCTTTTTTAGAGTCAGATCTTCAGCATAAGAATATTATGTAAATCAGGTCAATTCTTTCCAAGCAGTGAAATCTAATGTCAGAAAATACATATTTTAGCATAAATTATTTAGTGAAAAGTTCAGTTCCTTTATAGTAGTGTGCCTGAAGCATTCGAATATGGGCATTTTGTCTGGCCATTGTTAACCCATGCCATAGGAGATTTCACTTCCTTCCAGACATTAGTTTCAAGACTTTTACCATTTGACACTTCTTTTTGGTGACACAACTTTTCTTCCATTACATTTTCCTTCTCTGGCAACAATCATGTATTGTCATCTTGCAACATATATCACCGAGTGTATTGGCAATTGCATTTTAAATTGTTCAGACATTTGAAAGTCTGTTGCAAAAACACTGTAAGTCTTTCTGGGAGAAGAGAAGGAGAGGAACGGAGGAAGGGATTGATTGCTGAAGCGTTGCAGGGATAATTTGTGTCCTTTCTACTGTTTCCAACAGGAAACAGTCTTAGCTACGTACCAAGTTCTTAGTTTCTAAAAAAAATTAAAAAAAAAAATTAAAAAAATTACATTTTCATTTCCTCTACATAAGTAACACGAATTTCTAAAGTGCTCAGATACTTGTATCTGGGAAGTTATTTTTAGTTACAGCTGAAGAATTCAGTTGACAATTTCAGCTTACCTGCAAACTTTAAAAATGAATCTTTGGGGAAAAAAAGCCCTTGAATTCTTGGCAGTTTTGTCCCTGAGGGAAAAAAAGATCCCCCAAAACCAAAAAAATAAACAAATCGACATCATATATTTATAATATGAGGACTAGAAGAGAGCCTGTACCATCTAGTCTACTTCTCCACTTCAGGCTAGAATCTGCTATGACTCTCATGCTTGACAGGTGTTTCCTGAACCTGTCCTTAGTGACCACCATCCCCACCATCACAACCCTGTTTAAGCATCCATGGGCAATATATTCCAGTGCTTCACCACCCTTATCATCAGCAAGTTTTTACTAGTTTTTAGCTTGAATCCTTGATTTCTCATTGTAATATCAGTTCCTTCTTCTATCAGCTATGGACATAGGAAAAATATTTCCTCCCTTTTGGCAAGAATTTTTTACGTCCTTGAGCACTACGATCCTATCCTCCTCTTCCCGCAGCTGAGCAAATTCAGTTGTTTCAGACTTTGTTGCCAGATTCTTCTGATCATTCTCATTATTGCTTTTTAGCTGGTGCATGTACCTTTTTTGAATTGGGGTGTCTAAAACTGGACACAGTACTGCATTTGAGGTCTTACCTATCTTGAGACTATCACCAGGATGATTTCATATGATGTGCAAGATATATTCCAGTCTAAACAATTTAGTATGGTGTATGTATTCTTCACAACAGTGTGATTTTTTTTTATCCAGCAGAAGACCTATTTAGCCATTTTTTCTCTGTCTTGTGACATAGTTGATTTTTTCCCACGTAGATCGTATTGCATTTCTCTCTTTTGAATGTTATCCTTTTTTAAAATCCCTTCAATTTTTCAATACGCTTTTGAATTCTAATCCTGTCTTCCATTGTATCTGTGATCTCTATGCACCTGGTGTCATCTGCTGTCTTAATAAGCATTTTCACTTATTTCGCTTTCAATGTTGTTAATGAGAACATTTTAAAAAGCAGGCCCAAGTTGAAGTGCATCAGGACCCCTTTGATATTTCCTTCCATGTTGATAATACTTAGTGTGTATAGTTATCTAATCATTTTTATATCCACCCATACAGCTACCCTTTTTTCTGTCTGTCTCCCATTAATCTCTTATTTATTCATATTCTAGACACGCATTTTTTTTCATGAGCATCTGTTACTTTGGTTAAGTCATTATCTTCATCATTCTTATAATTTGTTAAGATTTCCTGCTCTTGTTTTTTCTGCATTTGCATGCCAGCTTCTAAGGCACTGGAAGAATCACTGCTGTCTTCTTGACAAAGTCTTTTATTCTGTCCTCCTCTTTTTCGTTTCTAGGTCCATTTCCAAGTTCACATGCCTTATACTTAAGAGAGGGAGGGGAGAATGTAACATATAGTTATGCCTGGTGAGTTGTAGGTACATTCAGAGTATACTTGGGCAATATGGAACTGTAGAATCACTGTATCATAGAAAAGCTGGTTGGACGGGACATCTAAATATCATCTAATGTATCGACCTGCTCAAAGAGGGAGTATCGCTGCACTAGGTCACATCAGTTATGGCTTTGTCTACCTAAGTCTTGGAAACCATCAAAGGTGGAGGTTCCACAGCCATTCTGGGCTGTCTGTTCCACAGATTTTAATGTGGGAGCTTTTTTTCCTCTCCTAATGTCCAACCTGAGACTCTCAGGTTTCAATTTTTGGGCATTGTTCCTGGCATCAAAATGAGTTTGGCTCCAGCATCCTCCTTACTATGTTTTGGATAGTCATAGGCAACTATCTCTGAAAATACTGGCATTTCTACTAGCAGAAAGAGCACACTAAAATAAAATCAATCACAGTTCCATATGTTAAAATGGAATTGTATTTTAAAATCCCCTAAATCCACAGTTTATAGTTTAGATGTCCATCCCATTGTAAAAACTCAAAGCATTTAACAAACTGGACAATATTTCTGTTACTTCCTTGACAAAGAGCCAATTAAAAACTTGGCTGAAAAATAGTAATGTAAAAATAATTGGGTGTGAAGAAGCTCCACCCTTCACAGAAAAATGATGCTTAACTTTGTGAATTTTTATTTAAAAGCTACAAAGGTTATAAGTAATTAATTTGAATTAAATTCCTTTCTGGTGATCAGAATATCTTTTTTAAAGTAGGAACAGGTTGAATTTAATTTTATAAACATATGTGAGACTGTCAATATAGCTGTAGCTAAGCTGTAAAAGGACTGAAGTAAAAATAATGCATTATTTAGACCTCTGAAAAACTTTGTGAAATTGTGACAAAAACATCATAAAATACATTATGATGAACAGTACAGGGGATTTTACTTGGCTGAAATAGTACCGTTTAAAACTGCCTATCTGCAAGGTAGTGATAAAACTGAGCTAAAAATTAAATTCTAAAAATACAGCTAGTATGATATTAATATTTATATTGAACTTAGTGGCAGAAAAAAATGCCCTGAGCAAATTTCCTGCTTAAACTTTTATGTCATAAAATACCTTCAAGGTAAGGTCTCAGACAGTACTTTGAGTCCACACTTAATGATATTAAATGTAACAGAATAAATTATGTACAAATTTGTAAAAATACAGAAATACTGAGTGTATTGTAGCACTCTGTCTGATGTAAATCAGAAGAGATTCCACAGACAGTAGCAGACATACATCAGTGTGTAACAAGACTGAAGAAAAATCAGAACCATTTTTTGAATTTAGGTGGTAAATATTTTTGCTAGACCTTGCAGAAATTTTGCTCTGACTTACTTCTTGAAACATAATATAAGAGAAAAAAGAAAATAATATTCTCAATTGCCACTTACTTTTGTGTTTCTCTGAATGCTTCACATACTGCCTGCATACAAAAGGACTGCATCACTTAATTTAGAGATAAGCTGATGGTGAAGCAAAAGATTTTCAGGAACACACAGCAATGCTAGGCAATGTGAAGTGTAAAATATTTAAATTGCATTGTGGGAAAGCAGCTGATGGTGGCTATTTTAACTTCAGAAAGCTACTACAAGATCTTTAACCACGGTAAAAAGAATGTATAGCAAATGAAAAAATATTGTGAAAAATTACAGAGGATGGGCAGAAATTTTGGTCATAGTAGATGAAACTGCATGAATGAAGCATGAGGTCTAATGTCTGATGACAGAGGGTAGGTGAAGTGAAATTAGTAATAAATCACACCTTCTTAGAGTGAGAGTAATTAATCATTGCAGTAGTTTATTGAACAAAGTAGTAAATTCATCACTTGGGAGTCTTTACCTGTAATACAATTTATTTCTAAAACAATGACCCAAGATGTTTGGCTTGATAGGATTTACTTAGGTATTAGAGAAGAGTATTTCACTCCTATGCAAAATTTATGAAGTAGAAATGTGTTGTGTAAGAAGTAAGTCTAAATGACTCTAGGAGATTTCTTTTCCATTTAAATTCTGTTATTCTGAGTGCTTTTGTCTAAGGAGATTAAGATAAAACTAAAAAGCTGGGGGTTTTTAATTGCTCAGTTGAGTCTCTCCTTGGAGTTACGCTTACTTATGAATACTCAAATATTTTATTTTCTTATGTATTGTATGCCTTAAGTACCTATGTACAGTGTTTTTCCATGATGGTAATATTGATTGCTTACATTCTTATGAATGTTTCTCCAAACAGTAAGTCATCTAACTGCTGTACTTACAGTTTCTGTGTCCATATATATTTGAGCATGCACACACACACTTTTTCTATTATAACAGCTAAGGGAATAAAAATGATAAGGGCTTATGATTCTTCACCCCTTTGTTGGGTTTCAGATCAATGACATCTCTGTTTTCCTGAAATAATTAAAATTTGTGCTTGCCTTGGCATATGACTCAATTCTTCCATGCTTTGGAAATTACATAAGGGGTTTTATGATTGTATTGGATCATGGATAATACTATTTACAGTCTGTGAAGGAATCTGGCAACTTTCTGTATGATTTGGAATGAAAATTTAAGATATTGATATTTAACCATGATTCATGTCAGTTATTTTTTTCAGTTTAGAGCTGTGACAAAGTCTGTTATTGTTCTGTAGTGAAAGTCCATATATACATTCACAAAGAGGTTGCTCATTTGCTTGTCACTCAAATGCAAAGTTTTACTTTTTAACTTTGTAATATGTGTAGGGGATCCCCTACTTCCTTGAGCTTGCAGCCTGAACAAGTTAAGCCAAGTGCACAATGTGCCATGATGGATCCTATGAACCACGTAACTGAAACAGAGTTCTGCATGATCACTCCTTGTGGGGACCCAAAAATATTTCATGATGGTGTTGTTTTTCCATCTAAAAATTCTTGTTACAAGTGTCCTTTGTTATTCGTCTTTCCTTCTGTTTTTCTTTTGGTCCTCTGTTCTTTTTATTTTCCAGTACTACAGCCTTTTTTTGTCCGTGTTTCTCATCTGTGGTGTATAGTGTACCCTGTCTTCAAACAACAGAAGCGTAAGAAAAAGCTGTAGAGCCCTAAAAATTAGCACTTGAAAAAAACCTGAGAGTTTCTCAGCCCCCAGTGGCTACTGAAACCCAAAATAGTGCTGAGCGTCTCCGTCAGATGTGTTCCTGGCTTTGTGATGAAGCAGACAAGTCTAATTTTCCTTTGACACCTCTGAGTCTAAAGGCTCTGGTCCACTATGCCAGCAAATGGCACTGATGATCCTACGTAGCTGAAAGAATTTTTTGTATCTGAGCCTTTGATAATCAATGAGGAATCAAGGGACTCAGCTTTATTTCCCACACCTTATAATGCAGACTACTTCACTATCCAAATTAATCTTGTTCTATAGCATGGTACAGATGTAGATATATAGATGGATCTTACTAATGGAAAATTTTGATCTCTTGCAGAAAGGTCCCTATTAGACTGAGCAAAAGTTGTACATCTACCTGGCTAAATAAGCCATGTTCTTTGCCTTACCTTTCCACAAACCTCTTTCCCACCAATCTTAAGTTAGTGGTATCCTCCACTAAAGCAGTATGGATTCTCTTCTCTTTGATTAAGTTCCATATAGCCATCTGTCATGAGCCCTCAAGTCTCAAAGGGTACTGGTTACCCTATTACCCCAACAGCAACTCTGTTCTCCTGCAGAATCTGCCCCCAGAGCTCCCAGCATCTCCGTGTTTGGGTTGCTGGCACTTGGTCCTTGTTACTCTTCGCATTGAAGGTATCCCTTCTGGCTGCAGTTACTGCTGCTAAAAAGATGACAGAAATACCAATCCTACAGCTGAACCTTGCTGAAAACAGTTATCTTAAGATAGGAAATTCTTAAAACATCATCCAAATTTTTTCATGAGGGGGATTTTTGAGTTCCACATTACGCAAGATATCAGTATACCTGTGTTTTCATGAAAGTTCCTCAGCTAAGACTGTTGTTCACACCCTCAATATCAAGTGATTCTGGATGTCTATATAATATTTATACAGCAAGTATGGACTGAAGTCTGTAATGACATATATAATAAGAAAATGACTGTTAGGTATCTCTTTGTATTTCAAGCTACATCTATGGCTGTTCTGGGAAATGTTTTGAAGACTGCTGTTTGTCTACCAGATACCTGGAGCTCTGTCTATATCTTAACCTTAACCTGTCTTTGGTACACAGAGCTGATGCGGCACTTGCTAAATTGATCCCATAGTTGTGACTTACATGTAGAATCAGAAACTCCATAATTACTGAATGTGTGGAAAGTACTGCTGGGAATTTCACAGAGTCTGAACAGAACTGTGGGATGGTGGTGGCCAAAAGACAGAAAGGACATTGTATTCACCTGCTACACTACAATACATGCTGTTCGTGTGTCGATTCATTTCACATAATCTTCCTCCCACCCTTCAGAGTTCTGCTCACAATTTCTGTTTACATTCTCCTTTTGAGAGGCAACTGAAGTGCTGGTGGCCATGCTTTGCCTTACATAGCTGTATGCCTCCAGAGAGGGCCATAAGGGCTGGGACAAAACTGCCTGTCAATCACACATCCCAAAGGACTCTAGTTACTGGTCAGTAATCTTCCTTTAGATAACATCAGCCTGCAGTTTATATTTTGCAATGCGTTTGTAAATGCTGAGAGGAAAATTCATACTGTGCTCTGAATTTTGGAAAAAAAGATCGGAATGATTCTATGTCAAAAATGTGCACCTGAATTCTTCAGAGAGCTTTGAAAAACAGTGTGTGTGAATCCTGTTGTATCATTAAAATTTTAGAAGTTCAGGCTAGATTCTGCAATGCTGTCTAATATTTCTTCAGCCAGCAATCAGCTGGTTCTTGCAGGATTGCGGGATCTGGCCTACAGTGACAAAACATCTCTATCGAGCAATGATACTGTTAACCTAAGAGTTATTAGAAAATATTGCAGAGGATATTAATATCTAATTATACTAAACTGATTTGTAATTAACTCCACAGGAGCACAAGAATAATGCTTGCAGAATTAATTAGGACAACATTAAATAGAAGACATTTTTCTTTTCTATTTGTTTGGTTTAAGAAATCAATATAGTTATTTTGGAGGGTTTCAATGTTTTTATGTCTTTAAGCTTCACAGACATGCAGGTTCCTGTGAAAGAATCTATTTCTTTTCTTCTCCTTTTAATCTACCCATTTTACTTATGCTCCAATTTGGAACCAAACAAGTATAAAGACTGCAAGACAGGATTTATTCTTCACCTTAATTAAAGATTCTCCTAGTCCCTCAATAAATGTCCCTTAATTTGTCCTATGTAAGATAATGACCGTTTAGGACCTTGGCAAACCTAAAGGGTTTTTTGAGCTGTTCTTTTGGGCTGCTTAGCTTGATACAAATGCAGTTAGGCATGACCTCATTTACCTCTTGTGGAAATAGATAATAATGGCAAGATGTCAGTCCTTTATTTAGCTGTTTTTATGCCAAGTTTTACTTTTTTTTCCCCTTCACTGCTGACCTTCAGGATATGCTGCAAAGCCCTACCTATTTGCCAGGATTTCCATATGAGCTGAAGAGAGAACATTTAAGAAAAGAATGGGAAGGATCTCCATTTCTGTGTATTAAGGAAGGGCTTAATCGGTGTTGTCTCAGGTCCTTAGCTGCAGCTGGAGGGATCACAGCACACAGAAGAAGACAGATAGTTAAGAGGTATTTCAGGACACTTCTGTGTTTTTTTAATCTCTTATTAGTTCATGTAATTTTTCTCTGGCCCCATGAGTTTCAAGGGATGTGCACAGTGCACACAGATGTTCTGATCATCTTCCAGGGCTGCCAATAAATGCCCACTTTAGGGTTGCTTAGTTCCAGCTATACATAGAAAGTAGTTGTAGAATGTCCCAGGGTCTTTGCCATATGATTAATTTACTTACACTTCATTTTGTAAAATGTGTTTTAGCACCTATTAATTAATGTAAGTCATTTTAATACAGTGTTTCCTATAAAAATTATTTATCTGTTTTGCTATAGTGCACAGAGGCCTAATGTTCATGGGGCCTCACTGGAATAAGTTGCTTTACATGTACAGAGTTAGGTGTAATCCTTGCATGAAAGATTTCCCTCAAATAAACAACATTTGTATTTAAATGTGAACATTTCTCATATCTAAGCATAAATCCTCTCTATGTTCCTTTGCTATTTGGCAGCAGACTTTGTGTTCCCACTTAAGTGTTTGAGAGGTGCACAGATCAGATGTTTCCTTGGGCTCTGCTTTCTTTGACAGGAAAGAGAGCAGTTGTTTCCAGGCTCCACATCTCTGCACTGAGATACAGCTGCCTCAAACTAATTTTAGACGCTTAGAAACACTTTGTCCATTTTTGTCTGAAAGACCCTGCAATTTAAAACCTACTGTCTTCATAGTCCCAGGCTGACTCACCTGCTTGTCTAGAAAAGGTAGCCATTAAATCTAGTTTTAATGCAAATTGCTCAGCAAGAAGAAGGAAAGCTCAGAAAAGTGGAGTAGACCAGATAAAGTGTGATTGTTGTGCCATGTTTTTTCACGAGCTTTTGAAGGTGTTTCCTACTTACTGTCTTCAGCTCTTCTTATGGAGAACTTCATCCATGGTCCTTATGAGTAACTGTTTTTAATGTACTACTATATTTCCATTCTTCTTAAGGGTATTTGCATTCCCAAGTTGATCATGCCAGTTAGAAAGTCGCACAACTGCCTTGAACTGATGGTGGTAACAGGTAGCAAAGTTGTTTACTTTTGGCATCTTTTAGTATAACTTGCATCACAGAATTCAAAGTATATCTCAAAAGAAAGGTGGCAATACTTGCCTTTCATAGCTGTTTTAAGGATGAGTTGATGTTCTGAAGTGGATTGAGTATGAACTATCCATAGCAGCCTGCCGCAGAGAGGTCTCAGAGTACAGCTTCGTCACGTTTACAAACCGACTACGTGAGCTACCACTATGGCTTGAACTGGCTAACGTAGTACATTTGTAATGTCCCCAAAGCAAAAGTTGTTAGATGCTGGATACAGCACTTAAAAAGAATAATTTCTTTCCATAATCGGATGCTCATTTATTCCTCCATTAGTAGCATTACTGCTTATGTGACATTGCACTGTATGTGATATTAATGGGGTTGGGAGTGCAACAGAGGTAAGTGTGCACACACATGAATGTCTGTACATGCATGTATGTGTGAAAACACGTACGTATATGAAGGTCCTCTGTATGTATGAGGGTAGAAGGTGGGAGCAGAGAGAAAAAGGTATTCTGAGTGTTCAAGTGGCCAAGAAACCCCCATCTTGCTGCCCATCTGCAGTACCTCATAGCTGCACTACCTCCAGAGAACACGTTTGTTCTAGGTTAGAGATGAAGCACCTAGTCCAGTGAGGGACCACAAAGATAACTGAGGGACCGGAGCATCTCTCCTATGAGGAAAGGCAGAGAGAGCTGGAGCTGTTCAGTCGAGAGATGAGAAAGCTCAGGGGGCATCTTACTGATTTATGTAAATGCCTTAAGGGAGGGTGCAAAGAAGACAGAGGCAGGCTCTTTTCAGTGGTGCCCAGTGACAGGACCAGAGGCAGTGGGCACAGACTGAAACACAGGAGGTGCCATCTGAACAACAGGAAACACTTTTTCACTGTGAGGGTGACTGAGCACTGGCGCAGGTTACCCAAGGAGGTTGTGGAGTCTCCCTCCTTGGAGATATTCAAAAGTCATCTGGACATGGTCCTGGGAAACTGGCTCTAGGTGACCCTGCTTGATCTGGGGGGTTGGACCAGATGACTTCCAGGGATCCTTTTCAAAATTAACCATTCATTCTGTGATTCTGTGATTTCTGTCATCTGGAGTAAAGGTAAATTTTAGCAGACTAATTATTAAATAGAAGGCTGATTCTTCAGGTAACATCTTTTTAGTTGAATGCAACCATTCATAAGACTGTAGCTTATGTAATTTTAAATTATTTTTTTAATGCATTTTATTATGTTTTTGTATAGTTTATGTGTTACCTCTTGAAGCAAGGAACTGCAGAACTGTTGGTGGTGCCAGCTGCAGTGTAGCGATACCTGAGGTAATTTTGACTAGCTCAAATTCTGGAAGTGGTCTCACTTCTGACCAGAGCACAATAATTCAGGATAGACCCCATGTTGCTTTGACTAGACTGCTTTTGGTACTTAGATTATTACGTTGAATGTTGTTTCAAAGATAACTGTATTTTGCACTGCACTTAGTGGTGCTGGCATGTGGTATGCTTAGCCACTAATTATTTTTTTTCTTGCTGATGTGTAGTATGATAAGCCCTTTCGTTTTTCTGGACTGTGTTCATCTTTTGTCCTTGCCAAGGTTTGTTATTTACTTTGCTTACCTTCTCTAAGATGGCTGTTGTGTTCCTTGGAATTATTTTACCCTGCAAATCTAAAAATGGTCTGAAAATGTTTGGAGGAGATTTGAGACCTGCGATGAGTAGCAAATTGCAGGATAGATGCTCTGTGGCCTATTTCTAGTTTAAAATGCTATTGCCCAGTTGCATAACTGAAGTGATGAATTCAATTCTCTTGTCCAACTGTTTTCTCTGAGGCCTATGCTCATATACTTGTATAGGAAAAAAAAATTACACTTATTTAAATCCTAGTAGTTTTCATACACTAAAAGAATGGATTATGATAAGAACTTTGAAATAAAGTTATAATTCAATTCTAAGTATCATTCTTGAGGTTTCAGTCAAGAAATTGTTTAGAAAAATACAGAAAACATTTTATTGTTGCAGCAGCTGTGGAGTTTGACAATTTAATTTTTTTCTCATCTTTCAGTAGCCAAATTGCAATGCGCTGGCTGAAATTAAGCAGCTATAAATCACGGAAAGTAGGATCAGATCTGAGTGAAATGTGACCAAAATACTACCCTACAGTTAAATGAAAGAAAGAAGCGTAGACAAAATATTTGGAATATGTATGAGCCACTATTTCAATTAATATAAAATCTGTCTTTGCTCTCTAATAATTACCCCCCTTTGAAAAAAATCTTTAAAACACTGCCAGAAGTCCTATGATGTTTTGCTGTCTTTTCCAGTCCCTTTAGTCTGTATATTTTTTACCACTTTCATATATTTTTTGGATTGCTTTTTATTTTCTGTAAATATTTCCATCCTTTCAGCTAGGTCCTCTGTGGCTACTCTTCCTCTAATCACATTGCCTCTTGCCTTCCACTGTTAGTGCTAAAACCCATGCTATGCAGACAGCAGTCTGCGTTGTTAAGGTTCTCCATAGCACTCTTCCTCTATCTTTTTTTAATCAAACGACTGTTCTTCCAAAATGCTATTTTTTAAACGAAGATTCAAGTCAAGGGTCACTGGGTAAAGAAAAGGGCTAACAGAGTTTTATATTATTTTCTACAGTGTTAAGAGAAGGGTTGATGCTCTAGAGAAGAGTATAAAATCGCAGACTGTTGCTTGTGGATGCTGGAGATGAGAAAGTTAAATCTGAGGTTGACAGGGAAAGGACAGTATGATGTTGCCTGCAGTATATAAGTACATCGGTATTTTTCTTCACAGGAAGTTGGAGACACTCCTCTAAAGGCTTATCTGATAATGGCTACTGTCAGCTACAGACTATCAATTTACAGGGACCTCTTATCTGGTGTAAGGCAATTCTTCACATTCAAGTTTCTGAGCACTTCATTCTCTGTGTTGCAATTTCTTAGGTCCTGAAATATGAATTATGTGATTCTGGAATTCAAAAAGTGATAGTACCAGGGAGGGAGAGGGGGGCAAGGCTGAAACCGGATGCCAATAAATTGTTTATTATATACTACAGAACAGGACAGATTTATTGACGCCGCACTCAACAAAATCAATGAGGAATTCTGAGGAATTTAGGTTAATATGTTTCTAATCTATAAATGCCATTGCTAAACTGTGCTAGAATTCCTGCACATTCTAGGATGTAAATATTTCTTTCAAATCTCCCATGTGTTCTTCATTTGAAATGCTTGGTTCATGAAGTGAGTTTCTAAATTTTGAAGCTGATAGCTATTTGTTTATCTCAGCCTGGATTGCCAACAAATTGTGAGTTTATCCTGCTCCCTTAACCTTTCCCTCATGGTCTTCACAGAGCTGACATGATAGCAGTATCCTCAGGCTCCTTAATGGAGTTACAGCAATTTACCTCTAATTTAGGAAATAATTCCATTTTGGGGCAATTTTCATTGTTTGCTTGATTTGCATCTTAAAATAACAACAATAGTACTTTTGTATCTGTTAGATTTTTGTCAGTCATTACAGAACAAAACAGAGCAACCCAAAAATCCCACTTTTTTTGATCCAGCAAGAAATTCCAGCAAATTTTAAGATCTATTTCAAGAAAATAATAAAGCATATAATTTAAGTAGATAACAGGAAATATTTTCTCATTACGTATTTCTTAATAGTTGCTAAATTTGTTGAGGAAAGTAACTAGTTAAAGAATAGCTTTTCTTTTTTTAAAAAGAAAAACAAACAACTTTGGTTTTCCTGGCTATGTGCGGCCTATTAAATGATATAGGCAAGGGACCACTCTCGGGCTGACTGGTAAAGCACAGCTCAAACCTGTATAGTTGATCTTACCCCCCAAAACAGAGAGGTCACAACTAAACTGCCTATGGGAAACAAACCCTGGCCCAAGATGACTCCCAAGCCTTGCTCTGGATTCTCCGAAAAGTTCTTCTAGTTGACCGAAGCCACATCTGTGCCAGAGAGTGTGCAGGGGTGGCTTGAGCCCTGGTTAAGTTATTGGTGTAGACATTGACTTTATGGCACACACATCTTTCAGCAAGGACAACTGCAAATAGCTATTTCGCTCTTTTTTTTTTCAGTATCTTTCATCCTTTCAAACCAACATGGTAATAATATAGAAGCTATTCTTTTCAGTATCCGTTGTCTCAGTCCGGTTTCCAAAATACTGTGATTATAAATTAACGGTATGGATGCCATAAGAAGACTTAATCCATTTCATCTGAAGGGCTATCCTAGTTCTCTTTAAAATAAATGTACACATCAGTGGTCTGACAGTACAAAGCAGTATTACAGCCTAAATGATAATTTCTCACAATACCTTTTTGTTCATGCTTCTCAGGTACACATTGCAAATGTAAAAAACCAGGGCACTGTTTGTCTGGCTAGTATGCAGTATTGTCATTATCAAAATTACTACTGGGCTGCAGAGAAGTGCTCATACAGTGATATGCTTATTTTTTCAATACGGTGATTTGCTGAGATAAAAACAAATGTTATAGGTTTTTGTCCATGTGCCTGAGGACCAAAAACTATGCTTAATAGAATTGTTTTCTGGACAGGCAGATGCTAGACTCTTACCTTGTTATTTCTGAACCTTAAAACACATTTTCAAAACCATTAGATGGATTGAGAACTCAGGAACATCTGTAGCAAATTGCTTTAACCCCTGTTTTTCACAGTGTGTGTTCACCCAGACATCCCAGATCATAAATTCAAGATGAGCGAGAACCAAAAAAAAAGGTAGCTAGCACTCGATGAGAAAATGATTACTGTGTGAGCTTACTGTGTGAGCAAAGGGTTGAAAGGAACCTCTAGAGGTCGTCAAATTCAATCACTATCTCCAAGCAAGACCAACTTCAAAGTTACATCAGGTTGTTCAGGGTCTTATCCAGTCAACTTTTTAAATTCTCCAAGAACTGATGTTCCACAGCACCTCTGAGCCATCTATTCCCAGGCTTCACTAATCTCACTGTACAGGGTTTTTCCTCATGTCCAGTCAGAGCTTCCCTTGTTGCTGGTGACCATTGCCTCTTGTCCTTTCACTGTGCATCTCTGAGTTCTGCCTCCATCTCTTCTATAAACACCTTTTAAGTAAGAAGAAATTTATTATAGATTGTAGTTTACCCCTGCTTTATCCTGGTTAGGTTAGCAGAAAAATGACAAGTGGATGGATTTTTTTTTTTTTTTCAATACATTGTCAAAAAATGAAAATGTCAAAGCAGCCAGGATATTATAGTAAACCCTAGGGTATACCCTCCCTACTTAGATATGAAATAATAATAATAATTATATATGAATAATAATCAGGATCAAGAAAAATATTTTAAGAGAAAAATAGGAATGTGGGGAGAATATTGAAGCAAGAAATAACCTTGATCACTACAATCTGAGGTGGAGAGAGTGGATTATTATGGATTGTAACAGAACTAAGTTGCAGTCAAGATTAATTTATAATTTGACAAAATGCACAAATATTTGAATAATAGAGAAAAATAAAATGCCACTTAAGTTTCAGAATGTTCCTAAATTAAAAGTTATTTGAATGTGTAGTCCAGCTGATTTAGATCAACCACTAAGTTCTGTGTTTTGCATATGTTTGCCATTCAATAATTTTCTTACCCTGTCTTTCTTCTTTGTGGATATATCTCTATCATCAGAATATGAGAGCTGAAGGATTCTTACTATGGCATTAGCACTATTTTCTTCACTTTTCTTTTTAACTACAAGCTTTCATTTTTTTTTTTTTTCTCATCAGTTTCTGGTCTTCCGAGAGTTTCTCATTTTGAACTCAGTGTAATTTGGTTTTCCTTTTATGGATCAGGCTCTCCAGCTGCATGTCAGACCCTGGAATAACTCACAGTTATACAGCTACTAATTTACAGCAAAGTCTGTCCCAAAAGATCTCTTCACGGACACTGAGGTACTCAGGTACCAAAAATTTTCAGTTAATATCTACACTTTTTCTTTTTTCACTGAAAAAATAAACATTTTCGTGGGGAAAATGAATTTTTATTGTGATAAACTTAAGCCATTATAACACACTGATGGCAATGATATTCATGTCTATGAACTAAGATGATTTGCTTTATATTTATTTGTATTAGAATTAGGTGCCATGCAGGTAATTAAAAAAGAAAAGCACTTCATTCAAAGAGAATGTACTGTGAAGTTTCTCTCTCTTTTAAGGGTTTTTAACAGAAAGAATAAGAAAAACTCATCTCTTTCCCCTCAACTCCCGCCACCCACCTTTATGTAGGTTAATATCAAATGGTGATAATGTAGAAAGAGCAATTATATTTTTAGGAACCATTCCACACTACCTTCCAGACACAGGCAGCATGACTCATGGTACCAATTCCTCTATAAACAAGCTGAAGAAAAAATTATGAGAAAAGTACCTGCATATTTTTAAAAAAATGTTAATTTTCAGATACAGCCAAAATGAAATTGAACTGTTCAGCTTTGTAGTAAACTTGTAGTAAAATTGTTTAAGGCATAATGTTGTCATTGAACATATCTTTTCTTGGTTTACTCTTTATAAATTCCTATGCCAGGTGTATCACATTGTTAGCATCTTCCAGTAGTATATTGTGTGTTGAATACATTCTGACGCTTGGTGTTTCTGTAGAACCAGTTCAATAACTGTTTTTTTTATTTTATGTGTCATATATGCACATACACCTGCAATATATATCATGCTTATATTCATATACATGTGTTAACGTTACAGAAAGCAAGTTCAGGTCAAAGGGTTTTTTTTGTTGGGTTCCCCCCCACACACACTTAGAGGAGAAAGTGGCAAGTCATAGTCCTTTTGTGATGCTCTTTGCTTTCTGTGGGAAGTACCATCCACAATTTTAGGCTGGGCCTTCAAAAAGGCTCTGTTGTAGAAGGTTACATTCTGGCATTCATATTTCTTTTGTATGATCAGTTTTAACTAGGTGTTGGTGAAACAGTATTTTTATTTTTAAAAAAGACAATCTCTGAATGAGATTGACCATAAGTGAAAGCTGAGGCAAAATTTTGTTGGAAGTAGTACTGCTATCTTTAATTAAACTGGAATACAAAAGTTCTATTATACTTTGTCCAAAACATGAAAACACTTGGGAAAAAAATTTACCTTGCTGAAGGTCAAGAAATAAGCAATACAGTAAGTGCCAAGAAGCACACTGAAGAAATAGATGTTTAAAAGCACTTAAATGCTGACCTTCAGAAAGAATAGTGGCAGACGATGCTTTTATTTAAAACAAAAGGCTTAATCCTTTTATGAATCAGATGCATTATCATAATCAGCATCAGTTAGCAGTCTTCACTGAGAATTATTATTTTTGACGTTTCTAGACTTAGCCTAGTTTCAGCACATAAAGAAAAGACCGTGCCCTTCACTGCCTTTGGAAGAAAAAATATTAAAGGAAAAATATGTATGAAAAGTTACTTAATAAACAAATGACGTAACTTTGAATGTACTTCCTCTTAAAGCAGTTCTTTAACATTTAGTGTTATAACCATTGCAATTTATAGTAGTCTTCAGTATAAAGACCAGCTCTGTCAGTACAGGTCTGTAAACTGCTGTCACTCAAACGTAACTAATGGGCTTCAAGATGCAATTTTTCTCTGCATGGCAAGTTCAGGTGTGTGACTATGTGCCACTTGCAAATGGCAGTTAATCACTTTGATTTCTAAAAGAGTGCATGCTTTTTTATTTTTTGTAATATCCTCACTGAAGTTTGGTATCTCTCTTTTTCTAAGTTTGCTAACTCCCAGTTTATAGTCCAGTCACACTTTTTCCCAATTGGATGAAGTGTCAAAATGCAAAAAGTGAAGTACAAAAGTTAGAGTTCAGGTTGTTCTGCCCACTCAGACAAAAAGACAGTAATGACAGCCGACAAGCTGGTACCTTACTTTTTTCATGTAAGGTGTAATTGAGTACCTTAACTGATAAATTGAATAGAATTATGCTTCTCTGCCTTTCTTTGGCTGTTCTCTTAATATAGGTAATTTGTACTTGAAAAAGTGGATGCAGTCTGAGTATTGCAAAGTTATGGCCATTTAGTTATGATACGGATGTTACAAATCCTTCCTTTCTTCTTCATCTGCTTGCTGCTACTTCTCTATTTCCAAAGTCATAAATGTGAGCAGAATCTTGTACCATATTTGTTCTTGCAGCTCCATTAGCAAATATGGTACAATTACCAGATTGGGTTGTCAAAGGTGATTTTGCTGGAATTTTAAGAGAATATTAAAAGGAACCATCTTTTATCTTTAAGGAGCTGGAAAAGAGCAACAAATACATGCAATAACATTCATAGGTTGATTAACAAAATGTTTCTCTTGTACGTGCACTACATTTTCCTGACTAAATCACAGTAGTCTCCTGGTGTGGCATCGAAGAGATGTTCTGGAGAAACAATTATTTCATACTCATCATAGATCTACAAATTTATTCCATCATCTGTTAACTTCCTACACAGAACTTTTTCAGATCATGCTGGACTTTAAGTGAGGAAGGGAAGGCAAAAACGTGCACCTAAAGGAAAAGCTTTATTGGAAATTCAACCTGCAATCTGTTAATTTCTAGCTAAGAAATCCCTGCGATGCTGCTCAACAGACCCTGTAGAAGCAAAGACATGTCTTTCTCTTCTGTCATGGTAAATACTTTATCACAACGAGCAGGACTCTACACAGTGGTAAATTGCAACTTCAGTTCTTGTTTCTTTTATATTTCGCATGATGACATTACATACGAAGAATTGTCAGGCCTGTGTAGAATACAGCATCACTCAAATATACAGAGACCTCTCCAGACAGTACAAATTACAAATTAACCCCAGAACCACAGTCATGTCTTTCCCAATCTCTTGCCTATTTCTAAAGGGAAAAAGAAAAGTGTAATTGGACAAAAGCTACTGTGAAGAATTACCTCCCCAAAATAAGTTGATTTTAGCCTGTATCATTTTAGTGATGCAGTTTGAGGCACAGCTCCGGAAACAACTGTACAAATTTGGAAGAGGAGAATTCAGTCACTGGAGCAGGAAAAAGAAGATTGGGGCAGGATGTAATGCAGAAACATTAATATGTTTGGCCAGCTTCACTGCCAAATCAAGTATCTCTTTAAGCTACGCTCCCAGAGACTTGCAACATTTAAGACTTCTCCAAATGGCTCTTGGGCTTCAAGCATACCCTCTGACACCTCACTTGGGAAGCTTTTCTCATCTCGAAAAATGAGCTGGTCTGGACTCAAAACTGCCTCATAACTGGGTATAAACCAGCTGGGTATGGGACCGAGCTTTCTATCAAACTTTAAATGTCTGAGGAGAGAACTACTTGTCCTTTCTAGCACCAAGACACAGCAGGGAGGAAACAATTCCTCCCTTTTTTTTTTTTCCCCCTCTAAATTCTGTCACTACATAAGAATGGTTAGAACTGAAATGGTGTATAAGGGACCACCACTGTCAGACAGAGTGACAAGGAGTGACAGGGACTACGCAGCTGGTCTTTTAGACATGAGAGATGGATTTTGCCCTGTGTGAGGCAGCATGGAATCATCATTTATTTTCAAAGCAAAACATCTGAACTACCCTCCACATAGCTTGCTGATCAGCAGACTATTTCAGACAGCAGAGTCAAGCCCACAGAAAACAAATCCAGCCAGGAAACCACATACGTTCTTTTCTCAGCTTCTCAGAACTTTCTTTGTAGAAAGATGTCACTAGAGTCATTTCTGTTTATTGTTTTCCCTGTTTCTAGCTGTTCAGCTTGCCAGATGAACATAATTACTGACAGAAAATTACATTTATTTAAAAGTAAAATTGAATTACCCTTACCATCCCCTCCCAATCTGTATCTGAAAGGAATAGAAGGGTGTAGATTACAGACTACTGTACCATTATCATAGAAAATCCCATATTCCTCCTTCTTCTACCTCTTCTTGCATATTCCCCCTTCCAAACATAATAAAGAGTTTCCACTCATTGGCTGGTCAGTCTAGTTGTTCCTAAATATAATTACACTGCTTTCACCATTACGGGATGTTAAATTGTGTATTCTTGGCAAACCCAGTTGTAACATCTGCCAAACACACATCTTGCCTGAAAAACAGCTAGCTACTGCTAGGTGCAGCACTCACCTACATTACGAATCTGATGATGCCGACTTATTATGCTCTGAATATATAATAAATAATTTCCTGATAGGGTACTCATTTTTTGTACTTCCTGGTTTCAATAGTCTTCTCTATGTAAAATGCTTTTTGCAATTCCTGTATCTTAAGTATGCTGGCATTGACTTCATTACATTATCAGATGTTTGTATAGATAATGTGCAGTTTTGGAATGCAAGCTGATGCAGAGCATTCTTCCAAAAAAAATGAACTGGTTGAACTAGCAGATTTCTCTGGTGGACATTTGTATCAATGATTTCTACAGTGAATAACATGAAGGTCCACAAACATACCTCCATCTATGGACCAGGGCACAGCTGAAATTTACAGACATCTCATGGAGCATGACAACTAAAATTTTAAAAAAGTGAACTGGAAGATTAAATCAAATCAATGAATCTTTTCACATTTGTGTAGAATAATACATACCTTTGGTTTTAAGAAAGGGTTAGAAACATGGCACAAATTAAACAAAATGGAGATTTTAAGAATGAACATGTGTAGCACAGTTCTTTTTCCTTTTACTGTCACTCACAATCTTTGACTGAAGTATGGAACATCTCCAGCCACTGTCCAAATAAGAAAACATCCTGTTTTCTTCCATGCAATGCAGCATCAACATACTGAGCAAAGCCGCCATAAAATGACTAGAGATACTATGAAACAGAAAACGTGTGTAAAACAGTACTATGAGAAGTTGGGTTTGGCTCTACTGCTCTTACTTTACATCAGTACCCTACAGATAAGCATCCTGACTTCTGAAGTTTTCCTAATAGGAAAACTCTGATTCCTGACACTAATTTTAGTCTTTGGCACTGAGTTTAGTACAGCCATGACTGCAGTGGAGGTTATATCTAGAGAACCTCTGTTTTGTAGATTACTAATAAAGAACAAATAGTTTGTCTAGGTTACTATAATTTACCTCAGCCATAAGCTAACGGTTACAAGGCTGAGACATACAATGGATGCAGTTGCCAAAACATGTATTTAGTTCCATTTTACATTGCTTTGGGTGCCTTGTCTGGTCTTACACTTTTTTTGCAAGCTTGTATACACATATACAAATACATATGTATGTATATATCTATATTGCATATATATTCGATATATATTTTTAAATGCAGCCTAAGATTTTCTGTGGAATGATAGTTCATGTAAACAGAGTGCACAGTGATCCATTTGTGCAGGTAATGGATACAGTCATTGAGGTAGGTGCTTCCGGTGCCGGATACACAAATGTATAGGTGACTCTTTTATATATAACATCAACTTTGGTCTTCTTATAGACATTACTTTTTTTCCAGTTTTCAATTTCTGAACACAGTTTGGGTGAATAAAGAAGTACGTTTATTTATTTTTAAATAAAATCCTCTTCAAGAATTAAACAGCAGGCAATGTGCATGAGTTCAGAGCCAATGTGGAGGCACTACTAAACAAAGGCAACAAGTAGAACAGCAGGTCCCTTTTGTAATCATAAGCAAAGGTTTACACTGATATTCTAAAGAAAGTGCTTCATGCTGAACTGCTATAAATCTGAGAGCTGCCAGCAAATGGAGATTTCCTGATACCTTATTTTTTAAGAGGATATTGAAAGCTTCTTTTTCATTTTTTAACTCACAGAATCTTCAGTGTGTAGCTCGTAGGAGGCAGAGGAAGACAAGGCTTTCTTGCTCCATCTACTCATATTAGGAGCAAAGTTCTCTTTTTACTCTCTTCTGCCTTTCTTGGAATTTATAAATACTGCCATATTCATGCTTTCCATTACTAGACTGAGCTTCTCATGTTTCTGCTTTCCCAGGAAACCTTTGAGTGATTCTGCAGTTCCCAAAAGATTCTTGTTCTCAAAAGGTGTGTTTATAAGCCAAACAAGTTTTCAATACAGTGGTTCCCATGGAAGTTCTCCTCTCTAATATGGCCAGGATTCCCCCTTCTTCTCCATTAGACTTTTGGATCAAGTCTGGTTACAGGCAGGGGAGATGATACCTGGACTTTCTACCCTGCAATTTCCAAAGTATTCAGGTTCATAGTTTTGGTTCTAATAACATAAACATCTTTCCTTTGAAGTGAAGCAAATGGTAATGTAGACCATCAGCTAAAAAGTTGTCTATCAAACTAATTTGAAGTGTTCAAACCTGGAAATGGAAGAACAGAGATCTCGTTCCAGATATGTCATGAAAGATTAAATTGTGGAGAAGAATGTCAGGCCAGCCACCATTACCAGATTCTGCTTCTTGTTAGGGGGTAACAATGGAAAGCTACTATGCTCTGAGAAGTCTTTAATCTTGTTGTAATTACATGCCAAATTAAGGGGTTAAGAAGGTAAACCTTTCTACTTTGGATTGATTTTTTTTCTCCTTTCCTGAAATTAATTTTTCATACCAGAAATTACTCATTTGTGGGTCCAGGGCAAAGCAAATGTAAATGTCTTGGAGACGAGACAATGAGTGAAAGATGTCCTGTCACAGAATCAGACTCACGGAATCACCAGGGTTGGAAGGGACCTCTGGAGATCATCTAGTCCAACCCCCCTGCCAGAGCAGGGACACCTACAGCAGGTTGCACAGGACGGCATCCAGGCGGGTTTGGAATGTCTCCAGAGTTGGAGACTCCACCACCTCTCTGGGCAGCCTCTTCCAGTGCTCTGCCACCCTCAAAGGAAAGAAGTTCCTCCTCATGTTTGGATGGAGCTTCCTATGTTCAAGTTTGTGCCCATTACCTCTTCTCCTATCACTGGGCACCACTGAAAAAAGACTGGTCCCATCCTCCTGGCACCGTCCCTTTAAGTATTTATAAAGCATTGATGAGATCCCCCCTCAGCCTTCTCTTCTCCAGACTAAAAAGACCCAAGTCTCTCAGCCTTTCCTCATAAGAAAGATGTTCCAGCCCCCTAATCATCTTTGTAGCCCTCCGCTGTACCCTCTCCAGCAGTTCCCCATCCTTCTTGAACCAGGGAGCCCAGAACTGGACGCAGTACTCCAGGTGCGGCCTCACCAGGGCAGAGTAGAGGGGGAGGATAACTTTGTTTTATTAATGTTTCAAATATTTTAAAGAAATTAGATTCACAGAAGTAATCCCACTATATTTTTAAAATAAGTTATATGCATGCTTGAAATTGCAAGAGGGAAATCAGTCTTCCACCGCAATGGCACCTCAACTTGGAAAACACTAAAACATGGACATGGGGTCCTGCGTATTTGGCACTTGACTTAAGTGAGGTTGCTCACATCCGTGAGTTCAAGCAGAGGTGTGATTGCAGGATTAGGGCCTATAAATTTGCCTTGACAAGGAGTTCAAGCTGACTGAAAACAATGACCTTTCAAGATTAAGACCTTATTTAATAAAGATACCTCTATTTGTGTAGGCTGTTTAATTTAATGCATATTGCATATGTTCAAAATAAGTATGCAGTAGCTGGACTCAGTGCAGAACTACAGCAGCATACTTATTGTCTTTCTATTCTCTTTACCTATAGTTTGCAGCAATCAATTCAAATTAAAATCCTGTTCCAAAAGTGGCTGAACCATTTTTTTTCCAAAGTAGTTGTCAAAAGACAGTACAATGTAGTGGTTAAAAATATTAAGTGAATGTAAATGTGCTTATCCTAAGAACATCTCAGTACTGCAATAATTTAAGTGATGGTATGATTAGACTTCTTTCTACTGAATATAATTAAATTCATAGAGGGAGGATATATTAAACAAAAATAGCCATTAGCAAAGCTAGAGAAAAGGTGATGACATCAGATAGCTGTGTAGTTAATCAGAAGAATATAGGATTGTACACTTTAGGTGGGTAAGGTGAAAACATTACCAGAGGAAAATGTGAATTCCTGAGTCCTAAAGCTATATAACCAATAAAATGTGTGAGTTTGGGTGATCCTACAAAAAGAATATGCACAGAAAGAAAGGTCTGTCTGAAAGCAACAGAAGTTTGTAATATACCCACAAGATTTAACTTACTCCTGTTGCCATCACTCTCTATATTTACTAAGTTTTTTTCTCTGCTTTCTTACAATGGAAAGTTACCATGCTCTGAGAAGTCTTTAATATTGTTGTGATTACATGCCAAATTAAGGGGTTAAGCAGGTAAACTTTTCTACTTTGGATTGATTTTTTTCTCCTTTTCTGAAATTAATTTTTCATATCAGAAATTATTCATTTGTGGGTCCAGAGCAAAGCAAATGTAAATGCCTTGGAGCTGAGACAATGAGTGAAAGATGTCCCTATAAAAATCACCACATTACAAGAAGTTAAGTTTTTGTAAAGTATACTAATAACCTACCTTTCATTTGTGGTGCTGAAAATATTATAGTAACATCACTATAGAATAGGAAATGTTTAAGCTTAGATTAAGCATGGTGTGCATTCCCTGTAACAGAAGAAAGTCATCTCCTCTACATAGATTTTTACAGAAGCAGATAAATTTGCTCAGGTGAATACATTCAATATATTTTCTGCATAAATTACTTGAATTTTAACTGATAGTTTTCAATTCTTAAGCGATTCTAGAGCAAATAAACATTAAATGTTCTTTTGAAATATCAGGCAGAGCTAAAGTGTTTGGGTCTGGATTTACCTCTACAGGAAATTGCCTCCATCCATTTTGAAGTGGCATTTGTCATCTATTTTTCATCAAGGTCTGTTCATTTCTGTTGTGCTGATAGTATTCTTCTGGAAGGGCTAGTGGAGAAAAATAAATTAATGATGCTGAATTGGTACTTTAAAACTGCAACAACTGTGGAATCAATGTAGCTGGTCTGCTGCAGCTATGTACCAACACTTTCTAGTCCATTCAGTCACAGGTTTGAGTTATACTCTTTGTTTAATCACATAACCTCTTTGTGTTCAGTCTTCAAAATATTGCTCTAGAAAACAAGATAAATGAAAATTTGTGTGTGAGTAAAAGTTACTTAATCGGATATGTTGTGTTTCATTCCCCGTATTTAAAATGCGGTAATGAACTCTACAGGAAATCTAAGCACCCTACTTCATTCATATTCGTAAGGTGTTTAGCGATCTCAGGCATTTAGTTTTGCTGAGGTGGTATTATCAGGAAGATTTTTATTTTCTTGAGCATATCTGTAGGCCTCCAACACTAAAGGCTAACAGTCTATACAACACAGGAACATATTTGATTTAGTTTAGCAAATGAAAGTTACTTCCGTGTACAGGCTAGGACTATAGCCATAATAGATAGATGATTAGATATAGATACAAATACAGATACAGATACAGATACAGATACAGATACAGATATAGATATAGATATAGATATAGATAATTTATCTTAAGAATAATTTGCATCATATCTGAAAGTAATATTGTAGTACTGTTCGCAACGCCACTCTCCGTTTGACATTCTCCTTTTCATCACAATCTGCGATCTTGACATATGAGGCAGGACACTTATCTGACAGCAGTAGTTGTTTAGAAAAAGAAACTATTATAAAAATGATTTTTCAAAAGAAATTACGTAATTCTAAATTATTACATAATTCTACATAATTCTAAATTATTTTCTATCTTTGTAATTTGAGTTTTGCTTCTAGAATACTGGATGTTTTCCAAAAGATATTTTTTAAAGTTTATATCAAGGTCATAGATCTTTGAAGACATAAATAGAAACCTTCCTGAAACTACACCTGAAAATAGGAGTTTAGAATAAAAAATACCATAAATACTGCAATAGAAGCTTATTGACAAAATTATCACAATACCTTCCTTCTCCTTAGTGCTGCATTTCATATATAGGAGGCACATCAGAGTTAAATATGTTAACATGGAAAAAAGAAATCTCTTCATGATTCACTTTTCTCTTCAAAACAGTCAAGATTAAGTTAAATGAGTCACTTTTCACCTACTGGTACAAGATACATCTTGTCTGTGTTGCAATGCAATACAGATGAGCGACAACTGTCTAGACATTTACTAGTCCATCAATGGGAGACCATTCAGTGAATCAGAGCCCAGGTCTCTGATTTGTCTCCCCAGTAACGGAGAAGGGCATCATTGAAACCCGTGGGGAATCTGAGAAGAAAATACTATGGATTTCTGTCTGACGTTATTGA
>VFFE01007237.1:922391-1011643 GCA_008921705.1 Burhinus oedicnemus | reverse complement strand
TGGTTTTTTTTTTAAATAAATAACCTGTCTGGTAAATTCTCTGTTCTCGTAACTATATCTTCTAGTGGGAGCACTTTAATTTTACTTTTCAGATAGCCTTTGTCCACTCAGGAAGGTATTGCTAAATTTGCTAAATTGCTACCTTTACAGTTGATATTTTTAGAATGGACCCACTAGTTGCAATTTTCCTCCTTCTGTACAAAGTATTTGAGAAATAGCTGGAATGGTAAACCAGCAGTGAAGACATTCTAATTGCTTTTTGTAAAAAACATTTACGTCTTTTTTGTTCAACATGCACAACAGTCATATTCATATCAGAGATAAAATAATCAAATAGTTTGTTTTCATTATTGTAGTCCTTCATTTAAGCAATGATCAAAACAGAAGTTGAAAATAGTTTATAAAGATATTTATTAAGAAGACGCAAATGATATTTGGATTATATAGGAGGAAAGGTACACATATAAAGTTAGTTATGTGAGTTGATGAAATTAGTATTCATTTTCAGACAGGGTCTCTGTGTCCATTGTTTCTCAAGTTTTGATTGAGCTTGGGATAATGTTTTACAAGAGAAAAAATTTAATTTGTCATATGGATGCCAAAAGAATACCTCAATAGCTATCATGAATTACATTTCAATGAAGTTAAATAAATATATTTAAGCCTTCCTCAGACCTGAGTGGTATGGATTTTCTTTTAATAAAATTTGAAATGTAGATACAATTCACTTGTGCTAGGGCAAATGCCAAAAAAGGAACTGTGACATCTTTTTAAAGTACCCTGCTCTGCTCATAATGCTGTCTGTGCATATTTCAATCGTAAAAAAGCTCCGCTCCCCTCTTTTATTTTTTTAAGAGTTCTCTTGCCCGCAGCATTGCACACAGAAACAATACAAGCTGTCAAAAACTAGATAACCAATTTACTTGGAAAAGGAATTAATGCTTTTCTCATCTGACATTAATTTTGTTGGAATTGTATCTCAAGTGGAAAATGTTGGCTTTGAGTGCGGAATAATAACAGTTACTTCTTTAGACTCAACAGGCTGAAATGCCAGGAATGGGAAGCCATGTCCCCAGTGTGACTGGAATATCAAGTGACAACCTTGGTGGGGTGTTTTACTTGCACTGTTCAGTCCTGTGTGGGAAAGAATGAACAAGCTCATCAGGATTAAAATTTGCGGTGCATTAACAAAATTTAATGATGAAGGAATCCATATTTCCATGTATTTGCATGTTGCTTCATAGAACCTAGGACATAGTCACTAGACTGTCACTAATATTTTGTGGTAGGTCTCCAATTTGCATGAAGACACTTCTTATTCATGTGTGAGTAGCTACTGCTAGCTCTATAATGTTGCAGCTAGGCTAGTCTGTAATTAATTGGTTCATTTTGTGTTGTCGCTTGTCCTGTGAATAGTGCTGCAGCAGTGACTGTGGGGCAGTTTTTCTCCACTGTATGCATCTCTGCTGGAGAGATAGTAGTTTATGACTGGAAATGTGCATTTGAATCATCATTTATTAAGCATTTTCATCTGCAAAAAATGTTCTATGTATTTTTCAGTTTAGCCCTTGAAATCTCATTTTTACGCAGACCGGCTTTTTCAATACCGAATGCTCCTCAAGTCTTTACTGTCACATCCTTTTTTATGAATACTGGCAATATTTCCGGTGCTACTTAGCAATGTGAAAGATGACAGTATTTCAGAAGATGGGCAAATTGGAAGTGGAAAGCTTCATGTAGCAAAAAGAAACAAAGAACGAACTGCAAATTTGTATTTATAACATCATCTGACTCTTTTTATGCAGGTAAAGGATAACTGACTTTCTAGCTGAACAACCCAGTCCTTCAGAGTACTCACTCTGCATGTAATGCTCTTCTGCCGACTGCTCGTGGCTGTGCTCATCCAGCACATTGGGGCAGCCAACAAGGTCAATGAGGGTAGGTGTCAGAGGAATCACTGGAGGAATTTAGGATCTAGTTTGAATGGGCCAGAAAGCTTAGGGTGTAAATAAGAGAAGGACTGGAAGTTTCTCGGGAAAATTATTGCAATTCTATTAATTTATTATCTTAGTATAGTCATCAAAATTGTAGCATTGTCATTTTTACATTATAACTTGTGTCATGGCAAAGCTTAAGAAAATTCCTAGGGATTTTTTAAATGGTAAAATAGTGTATCGTTTCATTGAGTGATTTTCTCCAAGTGCCTTAGAGCACTGTATAATTGCAAAGCATAATAAATTAATTTTGGACAAAATGGTAATTAAACTGCAACAGATTCAATTTGACTTATGTAAGAATAAACTGGTGCCTTGTTTTGTTGGGTTTTTTTTAATAGTTTATTTGAAAAATGTATGGTTTATAGTCATCTGTAAACTACAAACGATTCACAGAAGACTTCCAAGAAAATAAAAGGTATCCAAATGAAAGAAGGTGGTGTTTCTCTTCTTACTCTCTAGCTTAGAGGTTAGAAAATTCTTTCCTTCCTTGTCAATGGTTTTAACATATCTTGTTTTTTACAGAATTACAGTAACAGAGTACAAGAAGCTATGTAATACCATAAATGTTATTATAGTCTAATAGACTTTAAGTAAAACAGTGACATATACATCTATGTAAACATAATAATCTATAACATATGTCAGTTGTCTATGTGCTAGAATTTAGATTTACACTTAAGGCCTCCAGCAGATTTTTTTGATGATGTGTGGTTTGCTTTTCTCAACATAAAATGAATCACAAGATGAATCAGGCCCTAAAAATGCCTATTTCTCTCCATTGATTATAAAATGAGACTAGTCGTCTAGCTCATTTATAGATATCTACTTTATATAGGTAATCCACATTTAATCAGATGAGTCTTACTCTTGTTTCAAGATCAAAACATAACATATTATATTAGTACATCTAGGTTAAAGTGTCAACATATTCAATTTGCTGATCAGACATTTTTACATCACTGGGATATTGCCTCAGCAAATTGCTTCAGACATTAAAAAGGTCTTGCAACTGAAAAAGAGTTCAAATCCATGAGTTTAAGCAGTCTGGATGCTTGCATTTATGCTGCTGTGACTTTCTTGATTTGTTGTTTCTCACTGTTCCTACTTGTTTTCTGGGAACCTTCAGGCACAATAAGTCACTTGTAAATTTCTTAGATTTTTTTTTAAATGTAGCTAAGTAAAAATAGATGAAGTATGCAGCAGCATTTTCAGTAGAGCCTGATATTTCTTAGAAACTGAACTGCATACTTTACTGAAGTTAAATTTCAACTTAGAACATACAACTGCTTAACAGTTTGTAATTTTATTTGCAACAGCAGTATGTTATAATTGGAAGTAATGAGCCAAACAAGCTATTCTTAACTCCTCAAAATGACATACTCAGAGATTTTTTTAGAAATTGTGGGGGGTTTATTTTTATTTTTCATTCATAGTGACTAATGTCAATGAAGAAGAAAAAGTAATTCCTTAGTATTTGAAGGCATGATTTATTTTCAGGTGTGTTTAGCATCAAAGCAAGGTGTGAGATGGACACCACTGGAAATGGAAGACTTGTATTTATCACTGCAACAGACTGCACAGCAATGCAAATAATGATAAACTTCCCTAATACAGCATCTCAGCCATGCCCCTGAAAGATTATCATATAAGAGAAAATAACTATCTTTGTCAATTGAAACATTGGACCTTTTAGGAGAGCGGCTGTTTAAAGGTGGTTTTTACTGACCTGGTTATCAATTAATTTCAGATGATAACATGACTTATTCAGAAACATACTTAAATAATGTACTTAATTTCAGGCATATGTTTCAATCCTTGCCTCTTTCACAGGAAGTAATCATATGCTTGAACAAAATGAGATTTTCTCTTTACTGACCTCAGCCAGCCATCACTCAGCGATCAAAAATGGGGAAGGTGCCCTCTCACCTGGTCCTTTAGCCCCTTACCCACTGTTGCAGAACACACTCTGTGCTTCCGTTATCTCCACTGGGAAGTGGGTGAGCACAACTGAAGGTGAAGGCACAAGGAAAATGAGGGCAGGAAGTGGACCTTTTTCATAACTTTTAACCTATTTTTTTAATTATTACCTGCAGTACTATCCAGATTGCTTGAAATGGATGCTTTTTGCCTTAGCAGATGCTACATTCTTTCACTATAGGAAGCCATGGAGCTTACACTCAGAGTACTCTTACATTTTTTTAATGATTATTGAACTGTTGCTTAGTAAAATCTGTAACTGTAAAACAGACTTTGCAAACAAAGCTGAACATAGGTGGTTTCACAAGTGTATAGAGGGTTCTAGTGGTTATAGGTTCGTTTGGGAGGCAGGGGAGCCTCACTTCCCTCATCTCCTAAATATTTTGACATTTTGACATTTTGCAAGATATGTTATTTAAGCCACTGTTTAGGAGACATGGTCATACTTGTGTGTTCTCTTCTGGCCTCACAAATTATTATAGGCAAAGTGGAATAGCCTCAGCAGTTAAGGAATGCTTCTTTTTTTTTTTTCTCCCCCCTGCCCCCCCACCCCCCTTGATATATAGCTGTTGTGTAAAATACTTCTATAGGAGATAAGAGTTTAAAGTCCCTCTGACAAGTATAGAAAAGAAAGCTTTTGAATACTCTGTTTTGATTGAATGCTTTAACCCTTCAAATCCCACCTCTCAGACTCAACTTCATTAGAAGAACAGAGCACGATAGGTCTGCTCTGGTAGGGCTTAACAGATAGAGTCCTTTTGGCAAATATAGCAGAGAAAAATCTAGTTTGTGAAGCCTGATAGGGCTTAGTCTAAGATCAGTGCTTCACTCGTTAGCAAATCCCAAAGCAGAACTTTAGGTACCATGAGAGCTTTAATTTTGGAAACTTAGAGCTCTGCAGACTTCAGACATGAGTAGGCAGCAGCAAAGCAGATATTTCAAGCATCTGTGTTTTGTATTTCAGTTCCTAAATCCTGGTTATGTCCCACTTTAGATGCCTATGCCCTTTTTACAATGTCGTCTGCAAAACCCAGATCTCGAAGCTATAGCTCTGTAAGAGTATCAGTCTCTCACTGGGTTCAATTGAAATTTCCTCTCTCTCTTTGAGTATCACAGTTTTAGGATGCTAAATTTTATTGAAAACCATGAGACTTAAAGTTTAATTGTGCAAGAAATTTGGGGTGATTTTACATTTTTAGGTATCCCACTGGCTAGCAGAATGAAATCATTCAAACTGAATTAGATGCCCAGAGTCCCTGTACAATACCTCACAGGAGGGAAAAGTATGTCTATATTATGTTTGCATGCTACAGAGATTTCCAGTGTAGAAATACCTTGCTTGGGTACTGAAACAGTCCACTGTATGGTATGTTGTGCAGACTAATGTACCTTGAGAATATAGGCTCCCTGCAGGAGGAAGCTAGATCATTTAAAGTGGACTTTGATATCTTCACACAGCACTGTCGGACTCCGCAGTAAAGCCAGAGGCTGACAATTGGCCTGACAAAACTCAACGTGGTTCTGAGTAAGGACCCGATTAAACCACTCTATAGAAAACACCATAAAGGGAAGTGGGGATAAACTCTGTCCCTTGAAGGTCAGAGTAAGGCATGTGTCTCTGCTCAGGGCTTTTGGATTACGTGTGAAAGCCAAGTCAGGTCTTTCCTGAGAAGAAGGTACTTCCTACCTGTTGTACCCAGTGGTAAAAGATGTTAGTTTTCAAATCCGTCATTTGCCTGATTTCAAATAGGTTTGTAGCCACTGTTCAGTTCTGTGGTCGTCTTTTCTCAGTCTATCTCATTTTTACTGCTGTTTCTTCTTGCGCAATTAACTAATCATCGAAGAAAAATTTTTATTCTGATTTTCATCCCCCCAGCTGTGTGGTTTAACAGGTGGATAGACAGGGAGGCAGCGGCACGATATCAAAATTTCTGTAGAGGGGAATGTGTTTTAGGAGGTTATCACAACGCACCTCTTTTAGCCATGTTTTCTCACCAGGCTCCCCAGCTCACCCCCGATCAGTTCCGTCTTTGCAACTCTTGCATGGCCGTGATGCAAACAGGAGCAGTGGAGCACTCCAAAATCTGGTGCTTTTAACTCCTGTAATTTTAGCACTGATGTATTTTGCAGTGCCATCTCAGAAAAAGTTACATCAGGGTAAAGGAGGGTGGGGAACTGTAAGGGGGTGCAGAGCAGGGTTCAGTGAATGCCCGGAGGCAGGGGAATAGAAACCCCTTAAACTGGATTGACCATGGAAAACATACAAATGTAGGACGAAATCAAGACTGTCCCGGCTCCCTTGCCTTTTGGCTCGATTCATGGTAAAAATACAGAATTGAATCCATGCTAAAAAGCTGTAACGGTTCAACTGCATCAGTACCGTCAAAATGGTACCAAGTTTCTGTATAGACTAGCTCTAAAAATGTATAGGCTTGTTCATTTAACATGGTCCTTACAGAACCATTGTCCACATTCCACAATCTTTGCTGCCAGCCATCCTGGCAGACTGACCAAGAACTGAGCGGATATGGAAAATGAATTGACTTGGTACTACAAGGACTGCTTTCGCCAGGGTCAGGATTTGAAGTGCGTTAGTGGAGAAGTGTACGCTCCCACTGTTCAGGCTAAAATTTTCTGCTGATGAATAAGAAGACTTTGCTGCCCAAGGCTGTCAGTTCAGCAATTTTCCATGAAATAAAAGGGAAAAACCCCCTCAACACTGAGCTTTCTAACCTTAATGGTGTTCCCTTCCAGATATACTAACCAATTTTCAGTTCTTTTTTTTAAAAGCAAAGAATGCTTGAAGCTATATTGGTATCAGCGTAAGCAATGAAATTGAAAGCTGTGCTTTCATGTTAGGTTCTTTTATAATTTTTTGTTATTGCTTCACAATGAGTGTCTACAGACACCTAAATCACTAGTATATACTTCTTGTGAATAAATTTTGCATAATAAGTGGATACGGTTCAGCAAAGAGGAATATGAAGTTCTGCGTGTAGGCAGGATTCTTCAGCTGTTTAGTGCAAGACAGGAAACAACTAAGTGGGTAGAAGTTCTGCAGAAAAAGATCTCAGATTTGGAGTGGATGACAAATTCTGTATGAGTCAATGTTATTAAGCTACTGCAAACAAGGCAAATATCCTACTGGGATATGTCAACAGGAATATAACCTGTGGGAGTAATCCCTCCATTCTGCTTAATGCAGGTAAGACTTCAGCTCAAGTACTCCATCAAGCTTCAAGAAAGATGTAAAGCAATTACACAGAGTCTAGAGAAAAGCAATGAAACAGGTCAGAGGTCTAGAAAATATGGCCTCTGAGGAAGGTATTTGAGGTTGTTAAGTCTTGAAAAAAAGTGGAGAAGATATCATAGCGGTCTTTGAATAGGTAAATAGATGCTATGATGAGAAAGGTGATATACCACTCTCAAATAACAGGCTTCAAGGGCAGCATGGGACATTGGGAAAAACATTCTAAAAGAAAGATTGATTAGGCGTTTGAGTGGAGTGCAGTGATGTAGAATTTCTGTTACTGCATGTTTTTAAGAAAAGGTTAGACAAATACCTGTCAGGAATTATTTAGGTCACCAGGATAGACAGAAGAATGACTTTTTCAGTCGCTTTTTACAACTGTGATCTATATTTCTCTAAGTAGGTATGTGACTTCTGTTTTTCACACAACAGATTCTTTGGGTATACAGCTCAAGTATAAAATAAACAAATACAATTTCTGCACTGGGAGCAAATACATATATTCCTGACTTACAGTATTAAAAAACAAATGGAAATCTCATAATGGCTGTCAGGTCTGTTGAATAAATAATAAGGTGAGAAAAACCATGCTCAAATGAGTCATTCCGTATGCACCAGAATTCTGGGAAGGCAGAATCAGTTCTTTGTGTACCAAAAATCTAAACTTAATTACTGGCATTGCATTACATCTGCAAGAGGATTTTTTATTGGATGTGTTTGATAAAATCAATTTTTCTAATAAAGAAAAATTAAAAGGATAAGTAAAAGGAACCAAAGACATAAAGCATGATACAGTTACAACTGAAGACTTCATAATTATCTTTTTAATGGGATAAGAACAATTATTTACTACTTGTGTAAAAAAATCTTTGGAAAAAGCTTAGCAGGATGTTAAAGTCCCTGGAGAAGAAAACAAAATAAATTAGGTGGATACAAATAAATTGTTTAGGACATGAAGGCCAAGACCTAGTACTGTGCATTGCAAGAGACTGAGTGAATGGACGGTTATGCATAGCAGTGCATTCTTAAGTACTATCAGCAATATGACTAGGAGAAGAATTTTTTTTATTTTAATCTGTAGTCTTGAAAAATTTACTGAAATATCTGGACATTTTGTTTGTTAAGCCTAAAAAAACTGAGCTTTTTTTTTTAATTTTGGGAAAAATAAATACAACTCATCAATATGAAACTAACATCACCCTAGGGTATGACCTTCTGCAGTTTGATTATATCCTGGTGTATTTGGTCTCACATTACTTTGTACTGAAAAATAAATCAGAACAAGTTATAAAGGAAACACTGAAAAAATAAACAAAGACCTATTTCAACTTTAATTTATTCAGAGCTATGAGGTACTGTTTATGAATGAGGATTTAAGATGTTAAGCTGCATATGACAGAGCAGTCCGTACCACCTAAGCAGCCTATTTCATTTTAGTGTCAAACGAAAGAAGAAAGCAGGAAGAACACTGTGTCACACCTTCAAAATCAGTAGGTTGGTTGTCAGACAGCTGCCTGGGATTCTTGTTTTCTTGGTCAGTGCCTGGCTGTCTCAAAACTTAATGAATGTTTTCAAGACACTGGATTCTTCTTATGTAATATGCATATTTATATGTCTATAGAATTATTTATTTTTATAGCAATGACCTAACTCCTCAGGCGTGCCTGGAAGAGGGAAAATACTCATGTTTTAAACCCATTACATAAGACATTTCAACTAACATAAATTTAAGTAGAGAGTGATTTTAGGGTATACAAGTCAAAATGTTAAGAATATATTAGCCAATCATTGTGCCTATGCCTGTACTAGTAAACTCTAAAAATCAGGGTCTGCCCTGGCCCTGACCCTGAGGGAAAGTGGCACGGGAGTTTCATCCATTTGGCTAAATGCTCTTCCCTGTAAAACTGGGACCAACGGAAACGACGGTGGGAAAACCCACCAGGCACCAGGCGGCCATTACAGAATCACAGAATCACAGGGGTTGGAAGGGACCTCTGGAGATCATCTAGTCCAACCCCCCTGCCAGAGCAGGGACACCTAGAGCAGGTTGCCCTGGTGAGGCCACACCTGGAGTACTGTGTCCAGTTCTGGGCTCCCCAGTTCAAGAAGGACAGGGAACTGCTGGAGAGGGTACAGCGGAGGGCTACAAGGATGATTACGGGGCTGGAACATCTTTTTTATGAGGAAAGGCTGAGGGACTTGGGTCTTTTTAGTCTGGAGAAGAGAAGGCTCAGAGGGGATCTCATCAATGCCTATAAATACTTGGAGGGTGCTGGGAGGATGGCACCAGTCTTTTTGCAGTGGTGCCCAAGAGGTAACGGGCACAAACTTGAATGTAGGAAGTTCCATCTACACATGAGGAGGATCTTCTTTCCTTTGAGGGTGGCAGAGCACTGGCAGAGGCTGCCCAGAGAGGTGGTGGAGTCTCCGACTCTGGAGACATTCCAAACCCACCTGGACACCGTCCTGTGCAACCTGCGCTAGGTGTCATTGAGCTGGAGGAGCTTGTGGCCCTGCTCAGATGTATGTATGAGAGGCACCAGCAACTGGGGAGCCATGCCTTGCCACAGGGGTATGCACACCCTGAGGGACCATGGCTGTGGGTGACCCATGCTGGGACAGGGACACTAGGAATGGAGCATCAGGAAACCATGAAGTACAGGGCAGTACGCACAGCATGGAAGACTTGGCCATGCAGTTGCAGAAAAACATTTAGCTCAGAGCAGCAGAAAACTGTTATGCGTGTATTACCTCAGTCTCCCCGCCACCTGTCCCCTCCCCAGTGAAATTTTGGATGGCTGAGTGTAACTGGTGGAGAAAATATAGAAAGCTGAGATTGCGGAGGAAGAGGTTTATGTGCTTGTTTAGTTGTTTGTGCTTTTATTTTCCTGGTACCTAAAAGGGTTATCAGCAGTTTGTGTTGTTCGGCAATTGATTAACTTGAGTAAAATTCCCCAGCTGTGCCTGGTTTCCCCTTGACACCCATGTTATTCTTATGCCATGCCCAGGAATCCTCCAGCTCTGGCCAAAGACGTGTTGAGCACTGACTGTACAGTATGAATGTTCATAGGACAGTGCTTGATCCTGTGCTTTGGCCCTTTTTGATTGATTAGGATAGCCTCCAATTAATCCTGGCAGCTGCAAATCCAAGCACAGTACTAACTCAGTTGTATTTTGGTAGTACCTCTACATCTAGCACATCTTTGTTGAAATAGAGTTTCTGTTTTCATCCCGCTTGTCCCGTGCCTTAGTTGCTTCAGATGTAGTTTTATCCAAGAAGAGACCAAGCAGTGAAAAATGCGAATCAGGGCCTTATCTGAGAGCAAACGCCTCAGACCTCGTGAGTAGTGTCGCAGATTCAGCTACTTGTGATACGCAAATTCCCAGTTACCAACAGGGAAAGTAAGAACTGGGGACTGAGTTTTCCTCAGCTCCTGGGAGCTCTGGAAGATGGTGTCTACTTCGCTTCTGCCCCTTGAGGACAGGACTAAGAGATCCATTTTCATTAACCATTTCAGAATGCTTTGCCCTTTGTCAGGACAAGCTGTAGCTACAGCTCAGTGGAAATTTAGTTTAGGTTTTCTGTTAAACAGGAAATGTTTAAAACCTCCTAAAACTACAACAATACAAACATTTCAATCATTGTGATATTTCAGTAGCTTTCAAGATCATGCCTAAGTAGTCCCCTCGCGCAGTTCTTCTTTCTTTGCCACTAAGGTATTGCTGACTTTTTATTTTAAATTGAGAACTTGTGATGTTGCTTTCCATTCTGTGCGGCTTCTTTCTCCTTATCACTGCACTGAAATTTCTCATCGGTTTTCTATGTGCCCTGCCCCCCTGGACTCTCCTTCTTGTACTCACTCTGCTTGAAAAACAATCTAGGCAGTGTCTCCTTAGCATTTTATTATAGAAGAAAAAAAAAAAAAAAAAGATTCTTCTATACAGAGAAAGTCTCTGTAATAGTAATAATGTAGTTTAGATTGTAATAACATACTTCTCAGTTGTAACCCTTTTCCTGGCATTATGCACATCCTCCCACTCCTCCTCTGGGCCTCAAGGCCGGTACCTTCAGCAGGGTGTGTCTGTGTGACAGCAGTGACTGCTTTGTTACTCTTTTCTGTATGAAACAATATCTGTGCCATAAAGATAAACAAAAGTAAAAAAAAAAAAATAGCCATAGCCTCCTGGTCTGCTAGAAAAATTGCTGTAGGAAAAAAAAACCTGCTGCAGGCAAGTCAGGAACGTTCGGACAGGGCAAGCCCGAGGCCTTGCAAACTCAGGACAAAGCTTATGGTCTCACACTAGCCACCGGAACACTGTGTTTCAGGGCTTCCAGGTAACAGTAGTATCTAATTCCTGAATGCTAATTCTGTTCTGGCTCTTTCCTAAGTGTAGTTTCTTCCTTGTACATGCTAGTGAAGGTATTCTCACCAGGAGTCCCTAATTGTCTCTCCTAGGAAAATGATCAGAGGCTGTGACATGCTTCCTTTTCTGATCTCCCCAGCTTCATTTCAACACATCCTTCGTACTGACTTTTTGTCATCTCTTGTCTTCCTAGCTCCATTATCAGTTGATGCATCCCCAGCTCTGATCATTCTTTTCCATTTAAGAAAATCTCAAATTTTAAAAAAAGAAAAAAAATATACAGCTCTTCTAATCTATACTAGCCATGTGTATGTGAAAATTGGAAATAAGTATCTTTCATTATTGCTTTTAAACAAATTTTTATTCCTGGCAACCATATTAATGAGGCAAATAATTGAATATGGGTTTCAAAGTAATATTTCTCATAAACATGCTAAAATAAAGTGCTGCAGTTAGTAGATTTGATTTCTAAAATACACAATTAGAACAGGGCACCTGAAAGCCAGCTTGTGCTTTTATGACTGCAGATTTTATCACAGGAATTGTATTAAAATTTATATTAAGCAATTGTACTCGTGCAGCTACAGCTGTGGTCGTACAGGCTTTTAAGCTCCATGTTTTTTGCAACTCCTCTGTAAAATCTCCTAAGAGTTTTGGGGACAAGGGACAATATAAATTAACAAAACCTTTTGCATATACTAAGGACTACATTTAATTCTGCATATTCTTTCAGTATCTTTTGTAAACATCAGCTGTCACGCTTTTAATACTTTGAAAGTTAACGAACTATTAAATTAATCGTGGGCCAAATTCTACAGTAAGGACACCACCCGGAGCCTCGGCGCAGAATTGGATCTTTACCAGGACTGCTATCACACAAACTGAAGTTGGGCCACAGGAGCACTGAGATGCTTTAAAATCGAAGCGAGGCGAGGAAGAGAAACATCTAGAAATCACTAGAGCATGCCGACTTAGAAATAACCGTCTTGGTTCATATTTAAAAAAAAATAAAAAAAATCTAGTTGTGAGTTTTTCAGGCCATAACCCTCTAATTATGAAACAGCAGGCAGTGTTTCGCTCTCCAACGGTTACGGCCACGAGTGCTCCAAAAGCAGGAGGTGAGGGGGAGGGATGCCGCGTCCCCCCCAGCCAGGCGGGCGGGCAGAGGCCGGCAGGCGGGCGGGCAGGCAGAGCCCGCCGCTGCCCTGCGCCAGGCGGCGGCCGTGCGCGGTCTCCCGGCTCTCACTAGCGGCGGGCGGGGCGGCGGGCGGGTCCGGGCGCGGGTGGCCGGCGGCAGCGGTGCGGTTGGGGCGGCGGCGGCGGTGGGGTTGGGGCGGGGGTGCGCGGCTGCGCCCCTCACCGGCAGAGCCCTTTTCTGCGTCCGAATCCCGCTGCCAAGCAGGTTGCGGGTTTTTTAATCGAATTGGTCTCAACTACTTGGGAGGTTGAGTGCATAAAAATGTTTTAGACTGTGTGCTGGCAGCTGATTATTTAGTTTATGTCATTTATTTCTTAGGATGATTTCCGTGAGTCATGTGGTGTAGTTGCTGTCTCTGGTCGGAGGGCCTAAGCTTTCCAAGTAGCAGAGGGGTCCTTGTATTTCTAATTGAACTGAATGTTCTTAATGGGTTAATGAATTTATTGTACAAATAATAAAGGAGCTTTTTCAATATGCTGGTATACTAGTGCAAACACTCTGACATTCACTAGTTTAACAGAGATTTTTGGTAACCATGAATATTCTTTTGAAGAAAAGTTGTTCACTGAATATTCATGAAGAGTTGGAGGAAAAAGAGGTCATGAATATGAACAAGCTTAATTTGGTGAGGGTTCTTTGCAAAGAAAAAGGCAGGCATTCTCTTTTGCTGTCGTCATGCAACTGCGTTTTTTTCACTTATAATGGCATTCACATTTAATTCAGCAACTCTTCAGGTTTACTGGAAAGCTGAAACTCAGGTATTTACCTTTTTAGTAAATGATCAGTCTGTTTCTACTGAAGGCTCAGCATCATGCTGAGTACGCACAATATTGTCCATAATTCCTTCAAACTATGACTGAGTCAGTTATTTAAACAAAACAAACAAAAAAATGCACAGAATTTCTTTTTCCTTAAATGTGTTCACTTTTATGATGAAAGATACGAGGAGAAATTTTGATCAGAACTTCGTCCCTTTTCCTTAAAAATCAGCTTTCAGCAGGCTGCAGCTGGGGGGGAGGAAGTTTAGAAACTCTGTTTGGGGTTTCAATTTCCTGGCAGTTAAAGAAAATAACTTCTGAATTTACCCTTCCTTTCAAAAAAATTCTTCTTTTTTCTTTCTTTTAGAAAATATGATACTTTTTGTGTTTACAGACATCTATAATTTATGATAGTTGTGGAAAACTTGGAACAACATAACTATCCAGCTGATTTAAAATTCAATTACAGTATGTAGAGGTACAGTGAGAGAAAGGAATGAGTTAAAAATACTCCATGCAGTAAAGAAGGTTATCCCAGTCAAACTTGGGCACAATATAATGCGGATGCTTTGAAACTCTCAAATGAAGATATTTTAAATAATAGGGAAGACATTTAAAATGATAAATGGCATCACTATTTACATCACTAAGTCCTACTCACTTTCCATGGCTACTGGATGCCCATGTGTGATTTTTAAAATGTCTGCCAATCTGTTTAATTATTTTTAGCAATTAAGGTTGTAATTTGTGGATGTTGCTTCAGCTTCTTGCCATGTTGACTGATGTCTCAATGTGTACAATCTATGTCATGCCATATGTTCCTTGCTAGCTCCTATTAGGCAGAATGATTTTTTTCTTTCTAATCAGGTTTTTGCTGGCACATGTTTCAGGAGAAAACAGAAAATCAAAATGTACTAGGTCTGTTTCTCCACTGCTCTGCTCCCTGTATCTCTTCTCCTAAATGTGGCAACTGAATCCGAGTTGCCAATGAACTGAGAATTCTTGTTTGCATGTTTTTTTATGCTCGCTTTGTCCAGGTCAAAATAGTTCAGAATGTAATAAGCCACTGAAACACCCGACCTATGCGGATCAACTGGCTTCGACAGATTACTCCCAAATTACGAGCACAAAGCACTCACTTTACTGAGTCCATAGAAGAAATAAGAACATCTGTATGCTTTTTATAGCCACTTTATGACTAATCTCATGTAGATTTTTCAAGGTGGTGTGCAGTCTTTTTTTGACTGTAAAATAGAAACAATTGAAACCACAAGATGTATGCCTACCTGCCTGTGGAGTTTGCCGGGGATAAATGAGTGTGCTGGAGCAGAAGCACATTAGGAGGAGAGTGGTTTTTGGAAGTTTGCAATTCTGTTAGTCCAGGATTCTTTTTGTCAGTGGAATATGTTATCTGGTTCCCATTTTTAGCATGTTTATATAAGAACGGAAAAGGTGAATATAAAACTTGTCTCAGAGGCTTTGTTTTTATTTTTCTGGTAAAGACTAACTGTATCTTTACGTGTTGATACAGTGTCTGCTAAATTAGTTTTACTTGATGCTGGTTTTATTTGTATAATGGTGCTTTTGATCAAAGATACCAAAAGATACTACACATGATAATTTTGATAGGTGAAATATAGGATGCTCTTCCAAATGTTTTTCAAGCACTGTTTGAACGAGAAAAAAAGCCACAAACGTATTAGCAGCACTAATTAGTAGTGGGGAGCCTTGGATTTTCTTGGGTGGAAAACATTGTTATCATTTGTTCAGAAGCTTCAAAGCTCAATTTTAAGTGCTTAACTTACGGTGATGGGAACTGAAAGGTGACAGTGACAAAGAGTAAACAACATTTGCATAGCAAAACCAATTTGACACCTAAATTTATAAATATTGCAAATGAGGGGGAAAGCTCATTTCATTTTTAAAGCAAGATTTCCTCCAGAATTTTTTCTCCTAGTCTTCTATCAAGGTAATTTTATACTGTCTTTTCATATGAAAATTATTTTATATGAGCTTTATTTGAAAAGCAAGCTTAGGTATCGAACTGTAGCACAGATCCACATTTGGTAATTGCTAGTGCCAAAAGTTGCTAGGGACAAATACATATTCTCAGTTTCACACCACAAATATTTTTATCATTAGTCCGTATCTCTTGAGTATGTTCTACACCTGTGTACATGCAGACCTCCCACAGCTTTTGATTAAAAATCCAGTGCTATGGTACCAAATCTGACGAACAGATCTACAGTGAAGACCGAAGAGGGCAACATTGCTATGTTCTAGCAGTTACGTTGGCTCATTGCAGGCAAGATAACCCTGAAGTAGAGGAGTGAGTTTTTGTTAATTCAAGTTGTTGTTAATTCAACACCTGTAAGCAGAAAGAAGCTTTACGTATTTTTCAGAAGTAATTTAAAATCCCAACTTCAGAGTTACAGATATGTTGCAATTTGAAGAATAAGAATTACAATAGAAGAACTATAAATATAAATAACATAAACATTCCAGGGGATGACAGTTGGTTTTGATCCGAAACACACTCAAGACATTATACAGAAGCAGTCTAGAAATCCCCCGCCTAACTCGTCTGACATACAAGGTCATCTTTCCAGACCTATAACTAAGTCTATACTATTAAAGTCAGCCTGACTCAAGAGTTAGCTTTGAGACAACACTGACATTCACACATAAAAAAAGCTGTTGAAGACAGCTTTGACAACGACTTCATCACTGATAATACTTAAAAAGACAAAATACCGGGGTTGCCTTTCAACTGTCTCTTGACTAACAGGTATGTTTGATGCCATTGCAGACAACAACCTGCTATTCTTGATCTGTGGGCTAAGTTTCACTGGTGTCCTTAGGCTAGCGTGAACTGTAATGTTTCTATTTCCAGCGCCGCTCCACTAAATCAGAATTACTTGGGCAGCTATAAAATGAGCCTAACGTGTACTGTGCTAATGATTAACTATTAATCAAGTGGCTTGTGGTAGCTCCTAGGGACAACTGAGATTCAAGCCCCATTATATAAGGCAACGTGCAGTACTTAAAGAAGGCCGTAGAAAGATTTTCCCTTTTAAAACCAGATGTGTTGTTACTACATCCAGGCTAGTTCTGCTTTTTACCCTTCTATCCATCCTTACAACTCCAACACCTTTGGCACTCGACCTGCTAAATTAATTTTGTGTGGCTCCATCTGCTATTTGTTTCCTGAAGGGGGAGAGGTGCTGTTGCAGGATGCGTATGACTTCAGCCTAGCTGAGAAGTTAAAACACAAAATTCTGATCCATTCGAAATCAGGTGTTTTACTGGAGTTTTAAGCAGCCAGCTTCTCATATGTTCTTGAACTTTTCCAAACAATAAAAAGCTGTAACCTGAAGTCTGCTAGATTTACTCCTTTGTGGTGCATTTTGGCAGCTGGTGTCATTGTCAGCAGGAGGGATGCTTCCACAAAAGATACCATGCTCAATACGTTTTTGGCACAGTGAGGTGGCCGTCATGAGTCACTAAGGCACCTGCTGTAAATCAGCCTGTTACATTGGCATTCTCAATTGCCTATGAATTCCAGACCTCACTTTCTTATGTTATCGTTTTTTGGCAGATAACTATCAACAGGTGATTATCAGTGATAGGGAGCATGTAGTGATGATGGTTAAAAGCTTTCACAAAGTCCTTAAAAGGACTTTTTTCAAAGAGGGTGAGATATTTTATGGTTAACAGTTGTTTTTTATTAGAATCAGACTCTTTCCTCCTGCTGTTACCCTTCCCACTCATCCGGAATCTGAAAAATAAGATGAAAACTGCTGGAAGAATACTGACTCTGATGTTATTTTCATGAAATACTGTGGGAACAGTTCCATAATAGAGCAAGTGACAAACAGCCACATTCCAGCTGGCAGGAGGAAAAAAAAGATGGACGAGAAGGGAGGGTGACTGGCTCCAGAAGGAAATAATATGAAGAGGGAATAGGAGAATAAGAAACAAATAATGTGTGAAACATTAGAGGGAAGCTGAGAAACATAGCATATTGAGAATGGAGAGGAAAAGTTACAGGAGAAATGGAGAGATAAGTGAGACAGGTAATGGTGGAGTTTTTTGTGGTGATAGTCTAAGGAATTCAACAGAAGATAAAGCAAAAGTAGGTGTCCAGAAGTAGAGGAAAATCAGCAAGTATACTTCACACAAAGTAGTTAAAAATCAAGGAGAAAATGTAAAAGAGCAACAAAAACTCTTGGGAAATGATATCTAAAAAGTGTTTGAGTATAATCTATATGTAAAATAATAATAATAAATTTAGAAACTGGTTATATATTTTGGGGAACTGTCATAATTACTAACTTAAACTAGCATAGCAGACAAGAGCAACTCTTCAGTTCTTATTCACCACTTCGGAGATGTTTCCCTTCGAAACAGATCATTCACTGGCATCTAAGCAGTCACCTTTCATTGCTTGACACCTGTATCCCCGGGGAAGGGTTTGATGAACTTGTAAACAAGCACTATGCTTTGAAGTTGAGATGAGCATGAGGGTAGACAGCAGACATCACATATGTGTGCACTGACTGAAGAGTTCATAATAGGACTCCTGTCCAAAAATGTGAGTGACTGTTCGCAAGGATGTGCCACTTGTACCTTTGCTTTCAACTGCATCAGCTTTGGAAAAACAAACAAACAAACAAACAAACCACAAACCTACACTGTGAAGCTGGTCAGAGCTTCATTTAGCTCCATTTCTTTAGGGAGGTGTGAGGCGCACTCATGTACTGTTCCTTCAAAAAGGTGGATCCTTTGACGGACCCTCAGCAGTGCCTGAGGTATGCCTGAACACACAGAGTATGACCAGTGCTTGTCCAGATATTCCTGGGGACATGTGAAAAAAAGCTATGACAGAGACTTCCGACACCTCAATGTGGATGCCTTAGCCAAAACAAAAGAGAAGTTGTGAGAACTTATTTTCCAAGCCTGGAATGTAAATACAAATCTGTTTGAAATCTTTCCATCAAAAAGTGCCAGGGTCTGAACTTCCCTGAGAATGTATGGATCCATTCTCATTATGTGAATCAGCAGGTAATCTTACAGGGAGAGGCAAAAGCTAGTCAACGTGCTTTGGTGGCTTCAGTTCCTGAAGGCCCACATGCATTATTTGCATGAGTTGCAAAATTTTCAGGATTTTATGAAGCTCATGCCAAGGTTTTTGGTTCTGAAACAGTATTGAAGTGTAATGAGAATAAATTTCTTTGTAAAGTTTCCGATGTTCTCCATGATCAGCATAGCCTCCCTCATGGGTTTTGTTCTTGCTTTAGGTTATGGCTGAAATTAGTAAGATAAAAGACAGATGATAATTTTGAAAAGTTAATTGAAGTTTAATGAAGTTCAGAAGTTTCAAGTTAAGCTGAAATTATATGCAGAATTTTCTGGTTGCTTTGTAGTTTCTTTTGAATTGCTTTTCATTCAGGAATATTCGACTATCTCAACAAAGTATTTGGTAAATGCCTATTGCAGATATAATAAGCAGAGACATCTTTCATTTTAAAAAATGATTCTTGTGTTAGCCTTCCCTTCTCTCTCAGTCTCACCTTAGTTGCCAGGGACTGTAAATCCACACTCTGTGATATGCCTGAGTTTCTAGGAGTATAAATGAGAGAGTACATCATTCCACTCTCTCATTTTATAGTAGTTAATACTTACTAAGTTTCCATCTGCCACTAAACACTAAAAGGTATCTTCCAAAAATGAGAACACCTGCTTTCATGGTTAAAAGACACAACCGAGTAAATGTTTATATAGTTATAGAGAACATTTTAAAGATATTGTTATTTTGGAAGCTGTCCAAGGCCTCGCTATGAGGGACCAACTCTGGCGGTCTTTTTAATACGTCTAATGCCAAGATGTGAAATACTGAGGTAAATATATGCATTGCTTTGAGAATGGTAAATAAAAAGGAAACATCTTAAACAAGGGAAAAAATCAGGGTTTAGGGGTTTACAAGTATCTTTCTTTTGTTTACATGCTTTCATAAAAACTTTACTCTTGAAAAACTGTCAAGGGAAATAAGATGATGTTATAAATGTTGTCAGCATGTTTTTGCAGTTTGTTTTCTCACAGTATTATGACTTGAGAGGAATTCAAGCCACAGAGTTTCAGTATTGTTCCCAACATCACTGCAGTCTGGAGTATTTGCTTGCAGAGTTTCATTTGGTGTATAAAAGTGCTGAAGAGCTTATCTCCACACCTGTATCTTTGCAAACCTCCTCTGGAAATTTGATCACAACTGTAGACTACTGGAGTAAGCTTCTCTGTCTCAACTGGGATGAGATCCAGTCAGTTTTCTCAGAATTACTTGGGGTTGAAATCAGGGAGGCAACTAAAAGATGTCCTAAGCCAATTCCCCAAATGATTCTTTCATCAAATTGCACAAGAAGCAGTTTCAACTAAAACACTTTAAAAGATTTTTTTTCTCATTGGAGAACTTGGAAAATTGTTGCTTTCCATTCTGACTTTGATCGAAGTCAGACTTTGAAATCTCCAGAGTAGTACTGTAAGATGAAAAGAAACCTGAAGGAACTGGAAACATTTCCTGGATCATTGAGCCATTGCCCTGTCTTCTCAGGCTGTACATCTGATAATGCTATGTGAAATAAAATTTCCATCCTTCACACAGCTCTGCCCAGGAGCAGTTCTGGGTTCTGGCTCACTTCTGATAAAATGTGGTCAGGAATTCTAAGAGAGTGATTAATCCTTCAGGTCCCTGCTTGATACAAAAAGACTATAAACTATGAGGAAAACATAAAAAAGAATGAATAAAAAGGTGAATAGTCTACTATTGTAGTGAGCTATCACCTTTATGTTGTTAGTATGGATGAGACATTGGTGTTCTGCTGCTTCTGCTGCTGAGAGTATTCTGAATGGTAACGCTTTTGGTCCCCGAGGGACAGAGTAGAGCAGCTGAGACAACATTTAATCCAGCAGATGAAGGTACAGTAAATGCCACAGGCAGCGTTCAATTTTGTGTGTTAGCAGCAAGGGATAGACATTTAAAAAGTGGAGAAATGGCAACCTTGTGTGATGGGATGTGATGGGAAAACATTGCATTTGTCCTGAATTGGCCTCTTATGCAAATAGCTACGCTTTCTTTTGCTACTTCTTTGCGATGGAAACAGCTAATGAAAAAAATAAATTGACAGTATAAGCATGTTTCCCACAAAACATAATTAGAAGGATACTGCATGACACTTGAAAAAGGTGTATGAAATACATCTATGGGAATCGGACAGGAGCTCATGTTTAGTGCTAAGGGCCTAAAGGACATTCCTTCTAAGCCAGAAGGAGGGTTTCAGAATAAAGCTACAAGAATGCTTATCAGTCTTTCACAGTGCATTATTGAAACAATCAGGGTTTTACGGGAAAAAGCTTTTGGGATAAGATCTCCAGCTGCAACGTAGTAGAGAACACTTACTTTTTAGTTTTGCTTTCTTTTCTTTAGTCCTCTGTTAGCTTTAGGAACTTGAAACACCTGAAATCTCACAGTAGCTATCATGAGAAGGAATCAAATCATAACTACTTCACTTGTACATTCCCTGAAGAAGAGATTAAGTCTTCTTATTCTTTCCATTAAATACGCATACATACAGTACACACTCTGAAATCTGTGTTCTGTGCTCTATGCTAGTTGCTGTGTTGTGTGCAGAAGTGTCCAAATAATTCTTCCTGAACACCCTCAGTATCAGAATCAGTACAGCAGCATTCATAAAGCACCCAAACTGCTGAGCCTTGCAGAGACAAAATTTCTTTAATTACATCTAGACCCACACTGTTGTATCTGTATGCAGCTGTGCTATATTGTGCAAGCTTACTGAGCTGGATTGCTGTTAGATTGAGGATCTATGCGGTGCACACCATCACAGACTGTAGAAATGTTCTGTGCTGCACAGCATTATTAATTGATTGTTACTAAGATCCTTGAAAGAAATTCTGGCCAAATGAAAACAACGGAAAATAATGCCATTAACAAAAATAATGAGTGTCATATATAACCACAACTTTTCTTCTTATCTGGATCAATTGCCAAAAAATCCATGTTCTAGGAAACAGCATGTGTCATTAATTTGTCTGAATAATATTTTCAAAAATCTGATTGTTTTCCCAAGTTGCCAGAATAATGAGTCCTTTTTTTTGATACTGCTCAATTCTGTCCAGACTATTAGAACCTGGGAGCAGATTCCAGTTCCTCTGTTCAGATTTGTCCTCTGTCAACAACCCAGCCCCACATGGGGAGGGAAGCAGATACACAGACCAGAAGGAAGTACAGAGACTTCCCAGACAGGAACTGTCAGGGACGGTAGTACACGTTGGGTATCCTGCCGTACCTGCTTTATCACCAGTCATGTCAACAGCGTTTTGGGTCAACCCCGTCAACTACTTGAAAGGACAGCATCTAAGCCTACTGTTTTCCTTTGGTGGGGAGTGTTAGCTTAGATAATGTCCCAGGAGAGAAAACTGGAACTGAAATAAAAATAAAACACATATTCCTTGTCAACTGAAGAACACCAGGATGTTCATATACAGAATGGCAGTCCTGTAGAGGCTGTCATCACTGCAGTGATTTAATGCAGGTATTCCTTAGATATGATAAAATATTAACATCTTCTGCTAATGAACAAGGTTTTTTTCATAACTTTTCATGAAACTCTTTGTTTTCCATTGACTGGCTGCATGACACTTTTTTTTTTTTTTTTTTGTGGCATTGCCTGTTGTTTTGGTTTTAAAGTATTTACTGGAAAGAACTTGCTAAAATCAAGGCCAAACCAAGGAAATAAAGAAGCGTAGCCAATTAAATCTGACATCCGCCTTTCTTCTTACAAACTGAAATTGAAATTTCATTTTAGCTCACAAGTAAATAAATCTGGGTATTCCTAAAGTCAATTTTAACACATCAGAAAACTATCAATTGAAGTGGCACAATTACACATATTTGGCAAACTCTCCAATACCAATGCAACTGCGTGACTGTTGGTTGTAATTTAAAAATAAATAAATAAATAAATATTATTTCCCTCTGATTTCATTTTGCCTTGCTCATAGTCGTGTCCTACTGTGAAATAGAAGGACACTGACAAGTCGGGATGCAAGTCAGGGATGGGGAAGCTACTACTATGAATGTCAAATATACTGGTCTAAAATGTATTGCCTGCACTAAGTGCATCATGGTTTCGTAGGAGAAGGTAGTAAACCAACTTATGAAATTGGGGGAAAAAAGTTTTCAGTGCAAAAACTCAGAACTGTATTTTTTCATTAGTTGGTATAATGTGAGATATTGCCTCTATCTGCAGAACTTGCTTTGCTGTTATTCTCAAACCATGAGGGCTACATTGGTACATGAACTCTACGGTTTCAAACTTCTCATCCATTCATTTCTTCCAACTGTAGAGTCTGGTTTATCTTCCATTCATACAAAGTCTAGTGAATATATAGGTAACATCTAAATGGTTAAAATCTGCAAAATATTACATCTGTTGATTAAAGCATTCTGTTATTTGATTTTAAGATAATTTAAAGCATTGCAAAGATGGCACATGTAAATTACTTTTAAGAGTAAGTTAAGTTATGTTTCCTGTGACATAGAATACATTTCCTATGACATAAACCACTTTTTATCAGGGTAATTAAAAGATCCACTTAATTTTAGTGACTGTTTTAAAGCCTCTCTCTTAAGAACTACTTTATATGGAAAATCTATCTAGCTCTAACAAAAAATCTGTTAGGCAGGATTTTTAGGTTTTAGGATTTGGTTTTTTTAATTTATTTTTAAATTACTAAATCTTTAACTTCAGAAAATTTAGAGACAAGTCCTCATCTTTCCCTGCTTATGATGTTTTTCTGCATTTTAAGAGATAACCAGAATTACAGAGGTTCAAATATATTGTGCATTCTTTTTTTAAGGAGTTGACATATATTTAATGTTCAAATTAGAGGAAGCATATATTTAAGTAGAAAGCAAGTTTGGAGCTTTTCAGTGGTGTCATAATTCTGAGTCATTCAGCTCATACAATAATTTTGGTTTTACTGTTTACTTTCGTCTTATTGATTTATAAATGTAATGATATTTCAGTAATATGACTGCTGAAGATACAAACCTCAGTGTTGACCTATCCTTTGAAAAAACTATATCCCCAAAGTATTTTCGGGTAATTATCCATATGGGATTAAACATGAATGTATTTGGTACATGATCGAAGCAAAAAGTCTGCAATATTGCATTTTACTTCCCAGTGTTGCACAGTTGCGAACTGTTTCCCGTTTGCTCATTTTTGCCAGTTTTGGTTGTATGAACACATTTCTATAGTTGTACTTCGTTTTAGCCTTTAGGTGGCAGCATTTGAGAAGAGTTGAAGTTGTGGCCTTGCCACCATCTAGAATGCAACTCATGGACAAGGAATTATAAATAGATAGGACCAGGCATGTAGGTAGTCTGCTCAGTATGCAAGTCACACCAAAGTTTATTCAGAAGCATTCAAAATACAAAAAATACAGGTATACATGACCACTTCCTTCTTAACACTTCTGCTCTCACTTATGTTTTTTTTATATAGAAAGATGTGTACTTCAACTCATGTATGTATATGCACAGTTTTTGAAAATGCTTTGAATAAAAATGGAAATTTTGTTCCGATTTACTGAATGTGAAAGCCTTTATTCCATTCCTGCATTCTCTCTTTTTTCTTTCTTTTTTTTTTTTTTTTTAAATCTTCTTTTTCCTAAAAAGCAACTTTTATCTAGGAAAGGAATGAGAAATAAATGGTATTGAGTTTAACCCTCTTTTCAGTTATCTTTAAATCACTTTAGGGTGCCTAAATCCTGATGATCTGAATAAGATGTGATCAGCAGGAGTGTTTTAAAACACACACAAAATGTTTCTCAGTTTTAATTCACTGAAAACAAATGAACAATGTATATCTGATGTTGGATTGTGTATTCCCTATATCTACAAGGTTTCTTTATTATTTCTCATATGTATTGTATTTCATGGCCGTAGGTAATCAAAAAAGATACATCCTGGGCTTTATGGAGATTGGGATGTCCGTATGTAGTGGACAGGTATGGTGGGATGGGTAGAGCGAACATCAGTACTGCTACATTTCATTCTACGGACATACATTGTAATAAATATCATAGCGAAATATTGTGTCAGTACACTAGTAGAAAAAGAACTCCTGTTCCCGTTTTTACATTTCTTCCTAATATCTACCCTAAGTCTGACTTGTTGTAAGCTTAAATCCATTAAATTGCTTTTTGTTCAATATTTGGTAAGCATGGAGTCAACTGACCACTGTCCTCTCTGTACTAAGTTTGTAAGCTTTTGAGGGCAACCCAGCTAGACTAAACAGAACCAGTTCTTTTTGTAAGTTGTATTAATTCAAGGGCCACATGATCACAACACAACCATGCAGTATTCAAATTAATCACATTTGCAAATAATCCTGCAGATGCTGAGGGTCAGAAACCTGACTGTATACTTTGAATAGCTGCAAAGCAGTAGAAGCTTTTATTCTAGAAGTTTGTTAACACTCAGTTTGGAGTTTTTTTATTTTGTGGGCGATCCAAGGACTCTACCTCATAATTCATTTTAATAAATAAGGCTGTACTAAATTGTGAAGCTAAATGCATCTATGCTAGAATTTGCTGACCGAACTACACAATGAAAAAAATTCCAACAAGATTTTGAGGCTCTGTGTCACAGCGTGTAGAAGAACACCACTGGCCAAACAGGGGAACCTTTCTGAGGAGAACTGCATAGCTATTCCAGATAGGGACAGGAGAAGAGGAGAGTCAGGTCAATCTATTAGCATTTAAGATCCAAAAAAAAAAGAAAGCCAACCTGATAATTTGAGGTAGGATTGTTTCAGTCTGTTCCATTGATATATTTTGGCTTAAAAGAGAAAGGCTGAAAACAGACTTTTATTTGCCTTACTAATAGTTTCTGCCTTTGTGGCTGTGCTACTTTGGGTCACGTTGAAAGACTATCACTAACTGATCAGCTCCTTTATTTGGATCTCAGAAGAGAGATTTTGTGACCATGGCAAAATGAGATGATTGATCGAGTCAAGGTTTGATCTTTTTCCTTTCTCCTAACTCCTATTCCCCATTTTATGTGGGAACCTGCAACTGAAAAAAGTTAATTTTAAAGATGAGCATTCAACTTAGTGTTCTCTTGAGAACCACGTCAGCATTCTGCAGAAGTTTCAATGCAAAAAAACCAGAGGTTGCATGGAACAAAGAAAAGTAAACAGATAGACAGGTTGCCCACTAGTTGCTGAGTGTCTAAGCCTGTTACTGCTTTGCAAATTACAGAAATTTAAAATCGGTCATTCAGATGCCAAATACAACCAAGAGAGAAGGAAAACATTAGAAGAAAAAACCTAAATGTCTAGTTGGAATAAATAAGAACTGTGTACAGTGATACGGGGAGACAGATTCCAGGGTTGTCTTTGTGGGAATGCCATAGACAATTCAGAACCAGCTGAAGGTGTGACCCTGAAATAAATCACTTACTCTACTTTGTGGACTATTCTCATTCAGAGTTCAAGTGGTTTTAATTCTTTTTAGCTTAATTTACCAAGTTATCTAAAATGAATTAGGACCACTTGAATTCTGAATGAATAATTTAGTCCACCAGTTTAAGTAAAGTGCTTTGGTAGTTATTCATGAGCTATCCCAAGCCTAGGATCTAGACTGTTTAGTGGCCAGTGGCTTTAGGTGGCAAGGGACACAGTGTACTTGTCCCTTTCGATTGTGTTTACAACCACAAAAGCAATCTAAATGAAGTTTGAAAGTTATCTCTTCTGAATTATTTTTTCACCGGTGGTTAATAAGTGATACCCCAGATATGTACTTAACTAAGTCTATCATGCATTGAAGAACCTGATACACACAGATGAATAATTAATACAGGTTTAAGAGCCAACATTTTATGCCATTAAATATAGTACTTCACATTCTCTCTAATTTCGTACTCGGTATCAGCATATATTATTACTACAAGAAAACGCATAATTACATATTTAGACAGAAAACTGGGATGATAAGTCGAATGGCGTTATGAGAATGAGTAGCGAGATGAGGAGGATCAGAGCTGCATACATATTGGAATGACAGTATACAACCTTTTTACCCACTTGGTCATACTGAGATGCACACATAAATATATTAATATGCATATTAGATGTTTTCTGTTTAATTTAGATGATAGCTGTTCAGAGAATGAGATTGACATTGATGGCTTCATTGTCATATAGAATATGCAGTGTCTTGACTTCTCTGGCAGTTTTAAAGACAGAGTAACATAGATTAAAGATGCAAAACTCTCCTCCGAAGTAGTAAAGGTTGCTAAAGAATTTAGCTGCAGTTATTTGCATTGCTCTTAATTACTTACATATTCATAATACTGTCAGTCAGGCCTGACATCACTGGAATGAATGTAGTTATATTGCCAAGTATGATATAGGGCCATGCATAATGGGTTAAAAAAATGTGATGATGGTTGTTATTATACCTTAATCTTTATTCTCTTTATAGAAAGTATCCTAGGATCTGTTTGTTTGAAGCATAGAATTATTCAAAGGCTTAAGGAATTTTTCCAGAAAATGTTGGGTGTTTATAGGCAAACATCTGCCCATGAGGGCAGGTTTGAGGGAATAGTTGTGTAAATAAAGCCATGATTCAGCTGTAGAAGTCTGGAGAATGTTTCCGCTGTGATTTCAGTAGAAGATACAGTAGTGTGAGAGACATTTCCAGAACATGAAAAAAAAAATCTCTAATATTTTTTCAAGGCAAGTTCACCTACACAGCTGCTGTGCTATAGTTTTTGTTAATCTGTCAGTTCATTTTTAATAGTCTTAAATAATTAGTGTACTTAATGATCCATAACATCATGTGAAGCTTATTTATAATATGTCTTTGTGTTACAGGAAGTGTCCCTGAAAGAACAAAACTTCTGATCTCAAAATTACTTCAAAATATATTGTAATATTATAAGCATTTTAATTGAAATGATATTTCAGGTTCTTAAAATCTAAGTCATGTTAGACATACTTCTCTGTAACACTAAAACAAACTATGGTCGTAGAAGAAACATATAATGAATAAGACAAAATAGATAAAAATTTTCGTAAGTATGTTCTATTTTTGAAAAACAGGAACAAAATACATGTAGCTTGAAGTTATAAAAGCTGTTTATATACTTCCCAAATACAAACACACAATGGTTTTGTGTGAAGGAGAGACACGAGGCAAGCAAATGTACGTAGAAGGTCATGAAGAGAAAACCTGAAGAACGCAGGAAGTGTCCTAATTCTTATTTATAGATTGCTAGATGAGAAATACTTGTCATTAAAAACTATATTGAAAATGCTACCTATTGTTAGCATAACATTTATGGAGTAAGTAGTAACTTGGGACTGAACTATATTTCATGGACTCTGGCACGGGAGACTAATTATATGTGCATATGCAGTAAAAATAATAGTCTTTCATAGCTTCCTTTTCCCTCTTATTGATACTGAACATCTCCTCTCACCCTCTTCTTCCATAGTCTAAGTAGTTACCAAATACACAATTGGCCCTTCTCCATTTAGTGCTCTAGTATAGTGACACTTCCTATTCTTTTCAGATAGGCTGTGCATTCCAACTAGTTCATTTCTAACATTTATGCTGTCTTCTTCTAACAGTAACACAATAGTTTTTATTGTTTAATACACTGTGCTAACTTAAACATTTGGATTTTGCATCATCATCCCTATTTAAAGTAATTTTGGTATTTTTCACGAGTATTGAATTTCAGGATCAAACATAATTTCCATCTAATACTTTATTCTAATCCTGATTTATAATTTAGCAAGTGTACTTGTTTCCAGTCTAAAAGACCTTCAAATAAAACCCCTTTTTTAATAAAAGAATATTTCAAAGACGAATGCAGAATATGTAAATAATTAAATACTACAACCTTGGTACGGATACTAGAGAAAACATCTGGAACAAATCTGATGAAAACAGGAATTTTATATTACTCTTTTTTTCTTAAAATTTTTCATACTTTACTGACCAAAATTTGGTAAACCAAAATGTCTGTCTGGACATGTTAAGGAGATTTACATTTCTGAAATATACATTTCTGAAATACTATATGTATTTCCTAAGGAAAATGTAGAAATAAATATTTTACTGTGGAGTTTCTAATACTACTTTCTATACAGGAATACAACTAATGCATTCAACAAACAAAATACGAGATGTGAAACTTTTCCTTTTGCTGTTATCTATCTTGAGTAATTTTACATGTTGTTAATAAAGATAAGTGTATAGATACATTAAAGCTAAATGAAACACAACTTGACTCACCAGCAGATCTTAAAGTATTTTGATTAACAGTGGGTTTCCCCAGTGTTTGGTATCAAGTCTGAGTCCTTTTAGTATTTCATGAAGAGTAAATGTAAAGCCACAGCTGACCAAAACAGTTAATTAGAGTGGTAAGTGATTCTAAGGATGGGGAGCCTTGCTGGATGACTTCACTATCTTGGTGTGCTGTGTTTTACTTTAGTAATCAAGAGTAAAAATCTACACCCCCTTCTTGTAGATGTGCTCTGAGAATTTAGAGATTAATAAATTAATTAATTAGATTAATAGAGAGATTTAGAGAGATTAACATGAATACAGTGTAATGCTGGTACATAAAGGGGGGAAACAGACTTTAGGTGTACAAATAGCAAGTCGAGGGGGCAGACAGAAAGTCACATCTGGAGGACGTGAGAGATTTTTGTAACCACATCTAGTACTGTGGAAAACTGTACAGCTCAGAGGCTCTTAGGTACCAAAAAAAGATGAAGACTTAAGAGGAAGCAGAGAAAAGCCTCTGAAATTAAGTGCTTTTAGAAGGCAGTAACAATAAAGAAGAAACAAATATCAATAGGTGGGAAAGTTGAGGAATTCAAATATAAAATGAGGGTCCACAAGTTCACAGTAATCCGTGTAGCCTGTGTTGGCTGGGCAGCAATTTTCCAATGAAACAGTCACATGAATACGTGCACTGCATTTATCAAAACGAGGGATTTCTAAATGACACTAATGAATCTCAAGCACTACCGCTGGGATAATTTTCTTCTAAAGAAAGGAAAATATATAAGTAGCAGAAAACAGGCCTCCTCTTGTTCTTACAAAAAAACCTACCCACCTCTGTTTTAAAAAGTGTCTGTTTGACTTTCTTTTTCTGAGGTCCATCTTCTTTGTCAGATGCCATATTTCTAAACCAATATTGCCTTGTTGTTTGCTGACTTATAGCAGACAGCATGGAGTAGCTTTATATTTTGCCTTTCCTAACACCCCAGGGCCATAGCAGTGGCAGCTTCCTGCACAGTCAGATCTGCCTCCCTAACTTTAGTCATCTTTGTCCAAATGAGATTGTACTTATTCATCAGGGAGACAGTGCTCTCCTCCAGAGCTTGGGCAGTCTTGCTGTCTCTAGGTGAAGACCACTGGATTCACCAAACTCTTTATAAGCAGGAGCACAAGCCCCTGTTCAAAATTTTCAGACTCAGTGGCTGAAGAAGAAAAGGTCTTGTTATGGTTCTACAGTGACACGTACAGATCTCCAGAACCTTACTGTGCTGCAATTGATCAGGCTTCGAATAAAATATCTACCACTGGCTTTCTAACAAGCACCCCACAGGCCTCATCTGTCACCGGTTATTTATATCAAAGTGACCTTAGAGTGATGTACAAGCAGAAGATGCTTAGGGAGCATTATACTGATGACCAAGGAAAATGTCCTACAGGCTGTCAGCGGCCGCAGAACAGGCTGGTGCTCAGCCCTCAGTCTCCCCCTGCAGAGCACTGCAGAAAGTCCCATGGCCCGGCAGGATCACAGGACACCTCTCTGCTCAAGTCACCGAAGGAAGCAGGAACAGTGGAGACAGACACACGCTATTCACCCTTTCCATTATAAAACTATTCCAAAAACAGTATTAAGAGAGATCCCATTGGAAGGGTTATGAAGATGCAGAGCTCCTGGTTAGGAGCAAAAACTGAAGAGCTGGATTGTTGTTCTGCCCTGGTCAGGTTTTGACCAGGTCAGAAAAAATACAACATATTTAATTTGATAGTTTTTATTCTTTAATTAACATGCCGAGTGATCATGCTTTATAGTATCATAGCTCTGCTTTCATGTGGGTTCAAAAACACAGCTAATATGTCTGCTTTTAGTTCATTGCAGCAGTTTTGAACAGTAGCAGAATATTTATGAACTCCTACAAACCCTACCATCAGCTGTAATTCCTTTTTCCTAATGAAAACTGCAGCTGACAAGCAGCAGCATCAATAGATTGGACATGATAAAAATTCACAGCCATGAAGCAGTATACCAAGTCTGAAGCAGAATAAGATGACTGGTTTTAGGTACTCACTTTCCTGGTGGTTCAGTTTATTCATCCTCAGCACATGCAGAAAATATCAGCAATTTTTCCATCACTGCGTAAGTATATGGAATAGGAAATATAAACAGATACCTGGGTTTCAAAGATTCTTAAGTACTATTTCATATTTGGTATGAATATAGAAATGTGCATTTCTTAACAGCCTTATGGGGTGGGATGAACAGGTTTCAGAGTTGCTTATCATTTGGTTATTGCCTTTAACATTTTATCCCTGTATATGCTCAATGTAATTATGATTCTTGGATTACATCCCATGTAATTATGATTCTTTTTATTTCTTTTTCACTAGGTAAAGATGCTATTATTTTTATTATGAAGAAGCCTAATGTAGGAAGTAATAATTTACTTTTAATGTAAATCCTAGTGCGCTTGAGTAGATGCAATAAAATTTTTTTAATTTCTATTTTTCCACATTCATTCACTGGTATAATAATAATTTTTTTCTTCATGAGACAGACAGAAATATTTGGGGCTGAATTAAATGTTTAATTCAGAAAGGGCTTTTGTTTTATTTTCAGGGATTTTTTTTTTAATTAGAATTCAAATTCAATCTGTAGCTGTAATATGAAAAAAAAAATAGGCTATTTCAACGTTTACAGAATGCCAGTCTTCTTGCTTTTGCCTTTCTTCTCTTTTGTCTGAAACTCTTAGCTTAATTCAGATTAATCAATGAGTCTGGCCTTAAAACAGCTTTTTTATGAAATAATCTCTTCATATGAAAAATATCACCTGCTGCCCACTGGAATGCACTGGTACAGCATTCGTACAGTCAGTTCTGAATGAGGTTTAATATGTTTACCTGTTCATTTGCTGCATATTATTACAGTGAACCAATATAATCACCTGCATTGTTTGTGACATTTTTCTTCTAATAGAAGTTACTTAGCTTAGAGGTAATAGTAAATAGTGATGTAAATAAAATTAAATATATATAACATACTATGATTTTAGTTAAGCAGAGCTGTTATAAAAACAGTACCTCAGCTTATATAACCTGAGGATGCTCTGAGTTAAGTTCAGATACAGCCAATGAAAACAGAAGCCTCTGTCTTCCTCAACCCTATAGACTCTTCCTGCAGTGAGCAGAGCCAGACTGACCCTGATCAGACACATATGTGTATGTGATTTCTTTCCTTCTGAAGAGATGTGCCTGTTTTCCTTTTTTTTTTTTTTTTTTTCATTTTTTTGCTTGGCTGACATGCTTCATAGAATCATAGAATCATTTAGGTTGGAAAAGACCTTTAAGATCATCTCGTCCAACCATTGACCCTATTCTACCAGGTCTGCCACTAAACCATGTCTCTAAGCACCACATCTACACGACTTTTAAACACATCTAGGGATGGTGACTCAACCACCTCCCTGGGCAGTCTGTTCCAATGTTTGATAACTCTTTCAGTGAAAAAATTCTTCCTAATGTCCAACCTAAACCTCCCCTCATGCAACTTGAACCCGTTTCCTCTTGTCCTAGGTATTATTCCTCTTATATTTAGATACTTAGTTAACAATCAGGACTCCTGCTTTTCCTGATGCCCTGAAGGCTGCAGCAGTCTCCTTCCTCCTACTCCAAATTCTGTGTCCTTCTGTGTAAGTTTTCCAAGACATGAGAGAAGTTCTACTCATTGCAGAGGGCATGAGAGGAACCAGAAGAAACTCCCTCCCAACAGTTTACACCTAGAAGTAATGGTGTTTACACAGGCCTTTTACAACTTGGCCAGAAACTCTCCCTAGATCCTCAGTTTTTAAGTATTTAGAATCCCTAAGCTGTGTTTTGACTACCAGAGTTAGGGAGCTAAACGGCCACAGAAATATTGCAATTCTCCAACTATTAGTCCCAATTCTGGATGTACAGCTAGTTTGTGGAACTGGTGTGGGACCCACAATTTACTTCAGCTGTAAATACCAGCTAAGGGATTTGGCTTCCCTCACACAAAGAAAGAGTTAACTCTAGGGCTAGCAGGAATTACCTTACGTAACAATTTACTTCTAATTTATATACTCCAAATAGCATCTTCTCTTCAGACTAATATTCGTGTACTTCTTGATTTCTGCAGGCATTTGTCCTAAAGGACACCAGTAGTCCAGTAATCGCATATAATAATTTTTCTCTCCACAAGTGTTTTACTATTTTTAATCAATTATCACTTTTTTAGCAAACTGCCCAGGCCCTGCCACAGACACGTAACAAAGGTGTAGTGGCTGATGTTCCTAACTTCAGTTTAGTATGTACCCAGTGCATACAACCATAACATTTCATGTCAAGAACAATGATGGGCCTTGGGGTAATATAACAACAGCAGAGAGCAACAACAACAACAAAAGACCTCCCAACAGGCTCTTTCTCTCCTAGATTATTGTACTGCCTTATTCTTAATATTTGGAATAATTTATTGTCATTATCTTTTAAAAGGCCGCCACTTAGAGGCAAATTCAAGCTGGCCTCATCATGGATAAGGATTTAGTGAAATCACACTTTAGCTAGCTGTACCTGTTCCTGTAATCTAAAGGATTAAATTGTATGGATATGCATAAGAATCCACACTGTCTAACAGAACATAGAGAAGGGAGCTAGAAAATCATAACTTATTATTCTAAGTCTGTCAGTCCTGTGTGCTGCTCACAACCACAGGAATTAATCTGTCTGGAGCCAATTCTGCTCACATAGCAGTTATATACACATTTAATTCCATTATTTAATGACTTTTGATTTACACGGGTGGAGGTGACAGTATTGTTATTTGTAGGTGATGTTACTCTGATGTTCAGTATTAAAACTACAACATGAGGCAGAATGAGACTTGTCTATTCTTTTGACAGTGGGAAAGAATAATTGAAATGCATCATGTAAAGTAATCAAAATTATATATTAGTGCTAACTGTGATTACCAATATAGGGGATTGTATATTAGCATTAATGACTTATTTTTGGGCAGAATCTGTTACATAAAAAAATTGCTTCTTCATGTCTTTTGGGAACTTGTAATGATTTTTTTAAAATATAAATTACATGGAAGTAAGAAATGAGAACATCTGTTCTATGGCCTAAACTCTATACATGTGCTGTCATGTGGCACCAAGCCCTTTTCCCAGAGGTAGATCTTGTGCACCCAGACTATCCTTTTGAGATGTTTTACATATGTTCGCATGTGGGCATTTGTATAACCATGTCTTGCATCAATGGGTTCTGCAGTTATCCTGGGAAATAAACTGCTCTGACTGTAGTTATAACTACCTCAGGGCTCCAGAGTCAGTTCTGGCACAGAGCACTCCAGTTCAGTCAGGCTTTGCAGACCCATTGCTGCAGTACTTTCAAAACCTTCATTAAAACTAATGGAACGTTACTTTTGAAACGTAGGATTCCTTGAATAGATTTCAGTGAAGTTTACTACTTATATATCAAGCAAATAATGATTTTTAAAAGCCAGAATGGTATTCTCATTTGCCGAAAGTTGTTTCTAAAATCATAAAATTTTAGTTTTCAGAAGTACTTTATTTAATTTGAGATGTGAATGAATACCAAGTTGAAGTAACCTTTTTTTTTTCATAAATAGAAGAGATCAAACTTAAATATATCCTGAAAAATGTAAAAGTTATTCCACAAGATCATTACAGAATGTGTAGTCTCTGTATTATGTCTAAAGCTAGGATTCTTTTTCTGTGGTCTTCTTCTGAGAACTGGTACCTTCTGAGTTTCAACATTAGCTTTTCAGGCTACTTAACATACTCTTGATGACTAGATTGAAGCAAATAATACACACTGTATAATTTTTGTGGTCAACATAGGCAACGGGGTTTTTTCAGAAATTTCCGCTTATAATCTCTTCTGCTTATTCAGTTTTTGAAGTGAACTGTTAACCACTTAACTGAATGTGAAATGCGTCTGATCTGTTCATTGTGATAGTAGTGTTGGGGCCGTGGTAATCTAAGTACATAAGCAAGGCAAGGTTGGTAAGTGGCAGTAAGAAAACACCTAGCAGCTTTTAAGTTTGATGCTTCTGCTTCACAGCTGAAAGCTTGTGTACCCAAAATCTGCATATTTGCCCCCAATACTTTAGCTGTTCTAAAAAAATGCATTATTTCCACCCACAAACACCTCCTTTGTTCCTCAACACTCGCTGTTTTTTATTTTTGCCTTATTGCATATTGGCTAGCTGTGACTAGATATACTGCTTTTATAGTTCTGATTCTGATTCCTGACTGGACAATCAGCATATATACTGTTAAGTCTCTAGTGAGCATAATTTAATTTATTGATTCAGAATTTACGTACCATAAATATTCCATTAGGCGTGCTTACAGTAGACTGTATTTGACAACACTTCTTCCAGGTAGCTAAATCATTAGAATGTTTTCAGAGAGCCAACACACAAAAGGCAAAAACATAATTTGAAGCAAATTCAATTTTTTTGTTTGAAAATATCTTTGTATAAAAGATATTTTTGTAGCTACTTTACTGAGCTCCCTGGTGAGCCCATTCTTTTCCAGCCCTTTCTAGACAGCAGAGTAGAGGCAATGGGAGAGATTTATAGGATATTTGTGGGCAGACGTGCAAGTAGATCTGGCAAGAATTCAAAAAAAGGTTCATAGTTAAGAGCAGCATAATGTGATTCCAGTCTTAAGCCTCTTTTAGAGAGCCATGATATACATCCCAGTTGTAGGTCTCCAGCTGTTAAGAGAAAGTCTGTTTGCACTACGTAAAACACCACTAACTGCAGAATTCTCCATGAAAGAGATACTAGTTTATGTCCATAAGCAATAGGTCGTTCTTAGAATGCATTTACGTAACCTAGGATCAGAGTTCCCAGCTTAAAAAGAATCGTAGTCTCTACAGTTCTAAGTTCAGAATTAAACATCTTCACTGAAAAATCCCCTGCTTGCAACCTCCAGATATTCATATATGTTGACTGTTGGCACTGTTTCTTCAAATGATGGGCCATGATGAGCTAAGACAGATTTTAGGTAACCACATTGCGTGTTATGCTGACAAGCTGAAATAAGTTACATGAGGTATATCTTATGCAGCCATCAGGGAATAGATGTTTTTTAATGATCCTTATTATTGACATCTGTAGGGGCAGCAGCCACAATTCTCCATAGAGTACACTGACTTTAATCACTCTGGAGGTCAAAAGGTATAAATGGTTGCAATATATTTGCAGGAGATGCATGAGAATTTTGAAAGAAGTGATTCAAGCGTCTGACATCATGTAGGGATGTAGAAACAATGAGTACTAAAATCAGTTACTTTGATGCTTATTGATGAAAGACAGGCACGCCCTTCCACCTCTGAGGATGATACAACTTCGGTAGTGTCATCCCCATCGCTCTCCCTAATAGGAGTATCAATGTCATGTTGACTAGATTGTGTTTTATATTGCTTTCTAATCTAATCAGAGAACTGGACCAGGAGGCACTTTGTCATGATTGAGTAGACATCTCTGTCACAGCTACAGAACAGCATTTTAAAAACTTTTAAGAAATATGTATATTACAAAAAAACAAGTATACTAATGGCTGTCAGAGTAATCTGTGTATTTTTTAGACCTGTAGAGCATCATTATCATAGTCTTACTAATTCTAATGGATTCATTTTCTCAATCCAGTAAAGTGCTGTTTGTCCTGCGTTAAGAGTAGTACTTTATGGTCAGATAGATTATGCCCATTGAATATGTCTGCTTTTAGGTCAATTTTTCTGCTATAATTTTTTATATGTTGGCATTAGGTATTTGATCTGGTGTTAAGGAGGAGAGAAATCTTGCACCTCTGCTGTTCTTTAATGCAGGCTTCAGGGTGAACTTCCTGAAGAGGTGGTCGACAAACTATGCATTGCTTAGCTCAGATCTGCAGGTGAACAGTTCATTTGCTTTTATAGAGGCATTGCATGGACAACACCTGCCAAATAAGCCAACCTTGTGGTCATCTCTGGCACTATGGGACACAGAGGTAGGAAGGTTGTGTTAGCAGATGAGCTCAGATATTTTTTCTAAATGTGGATTATGCAGTAAGCGTGAAGAAAAACACTGCTTTTTGGCCTCAGTGTGGTATCTGGGTCCTTAAAACCATTAAATGAATTGCTGAGTCTGACCCTGAAATGAGAATCTCAGATGCCTAATGTCCTGGTTTGAGATGCATTTAGTGGACAGCCCAGCCTAAATGGTGACACCTAGAAAAGTGTGCTTTTACTAAAGCCAGTGAAAACATCTAACGGGTTTTCAAAAAATCCTGAAAGATCTAGGTCCAAGTGATTTTCATTGACAGTTTTAGGGTAAATCTCTTATGTGCTTTCCTACTTAAAATCCCATGCATGTATTTCTGAAGGAAGGATTTAGTTATTGTGAAAATCTGTTCTGAGGTTTAAATTTTGAATCTCCTCTCCTCTCCTCTCCTCTCCTCTCCTCTCCTCTTGTACATAAAATTCAGCAGCTACCCATGATGTCTGTGTATGAACAGCCAGCTTTGTGGTACCACAAATGATAAAAATGTAGCATGTAAAATTCACATCCAGTGACACTTCCTCCAGTTTTTATTATTCTTTTGTAAAAACAACTTAGGAGACTTAAACAAGGACAAGAAAATGCTCTTAAAAATGCGTGCAATATCATTTAGCTTTACCTAGAAGCTTTACCATTTGGAAAAAAAACCCTACATTCAGTTTAAGTGTGTTTAGTGAATAGAGTTTGTAGTACCTATTATTTAAAACATTGATTCTTGTTCCTTCTCTTCATACAGCTTCAGAATCTTTCACAGCCTTTAAGCTTCCCTGTCATAAATTCATAGATAATTCATCTCAAATTTTAATGAATGCTGCTATCATTTAGAAAAGATTAGGCAACCATCTGCAGAAATGTCTGTGGTAAATAGTTGCAGGGCAAGGAAATAGTCTAGGTGTCCTTGTGAATCCTGCTTTCTACAATTACCTTTACTTTTCAGTGTTTCTAGAACAAAAAAGAAAAAGAATGAAGTGATTGAATTCAAGAATAGCTTAGAAAATTACAGTTTATCCTCAGTCAACTTCTGTTGAGTTGTAAATATGCAGAGCAATAAAGAGGCACATACTAGTGTGTGATATCTAGGCAGCTTGCTGCAGTGTTCAGTAAAAGGAGATTGTTTATATAAAAATGGTACTATTCTGAAATAACTACTGCAGTGGCTAACCATATCAATAATTCAATTAGTTAAATATACGACAAAAGCAAAATACTTAATGCAGAAGCAAAATAGTATGAAATGTAAAAAAGCAATGAAGACACCAAAGTAGTATTATACCATTATTTGAATTTTTAAAAGCTACACATGAATAAGTTATTATAGTAGAAACATTAAAATGATGAGAATACTACAAGAGAATGCATTTAAGGTCTTCCATTTAAAAAGCAAAAATAAATAAAAGTAATCCCCTGTGTTTTCATTCTTTAATGTGTTATTACATCCATGAATCTCTTGAGAGAACAATAGGGAATATGACAGAATAATATACTGCTGAATTTAGAGGATTTTAATGTTAAACTCGATAATGTAAATTCCCTTTATCAGTTTTATTATTTTTATTTGAATACAGACATTTTGGGATGGATTGCTAGGGAAATATTTGAATGGGAAAAATGCGAACTATAGAGCATCTTCTGCATACTGACCATGATAATTATAAAATATATCAGATTTAGTAGAGATATAAATGGGTAGAGCTGCAGTTTGGGCTTTCATTCACCCCTCCTTTTCCTCTTTGCTTAGTTATAATTCTGCACATGTGAAAACACAGTACCTGCTGTGGTGACATTTTACATTCATTTTGAACAGGTGTGAGTCACTTCACTAGATTCACCTGCTCAGTTTCTCCTGCCTAGGTGTAAAATGATGAGCAATTGGGCCCAGGAAGGCAAGTAATAGAGCTTGCACAGTTTCAACATTCTGTGCACATGCAAAGTGAATAAATATTACATCTTTATGATATTCTTCACTGACCAAATCTGTAGCCATGAATAAACAGGTTCCGATTCCACTAAAGATAATGGCTGGCCAAGGGAGTCACTGCAGAGATGCACAGAGAGGTGGCAGATTGCATTGCCACAAGAGAGTCTAGCTCATTAGGATTTGTGCTATAATTTATATTTTAATTCAGTAGTATTTCATTTCTTATGTCATGAAAAATAGTAGCAATAGTATTAATCCAGCATTATTTCCTAGGAGCAAATGGGTCTCCCTAGAGACAAACGCAAACTAATTACCTGTGTAGGATATGTTGGCTGTTTAGAATACATAATTATTTTCACTAATTTTCTGAAAGATGAAAGAGTGCATACATGTATGTATTAGTATATATCTGTGTGTGAGAAAAAGGAAATCTTGTATCTAATTTCCTACAGATGCTAACTTATCTTTCACTTGATAAAATGCAAGAGTATATTATAATAAAAAATGCCTTTGTTAGTACAAATACTATTGCTTTTCGTATTTCCACTACTATTAAAATGCTCTTCATGTTTTCATGAGTAATAGGATATTTTTCTCACTGCGTTCATGAATACAGCTCAGTTCAGGTCCTAATTCACTCTGGTAAAAGGAATTATTCCATTCAGTTTGAAACTGGTCAAAGCCCTTCTATACTGTTTTGGAGAGCCAAAAGAATACTTTTTATGGGACCAGGATCTACATAGGAAGTAGGCAAAGACTGTTTTAAGAATGTTTTCCACATTTGCTAAGAAGAGGTTCCCATGGAAATCTAATTCAGCTAATAGCTATGTTAGCATTTTGGCAACTTGCCCATCTGGTGAGGAAATAACATTTTAAGGGGTTCCCATAGAAAGCCATAGCTTAAGTCTGTACTGCAGAGTGACGATATTCACTGATGGCCCGAAGCTCTGTGTCCTGTCAATGCCACATTTGAGAACAAGTGCTTCCTTGTGAGGCCTGGGTGCCCTGCTACAGTGAAGCAGGGCTGGAGACAAGGAAGGGAGCGCTCCTAGGATTTTCTTGTCTTTTGTCATGGGGCTTACTGTAAGGGAAAACAACCTGCAGCTCGTGTTTTGTTTCTTTTGGGTGTTTTGGGTTTTTTTTAACGCCAGCCCTACAGAAGAAGAACTAAAACAAGCACACAAAACCCCCTTAGTCCTTTGAATGTAATGAATTATGATTTTTTTTAATATGGGAGGTAATTTTGTAGTAATAAAGAAACAGAAAGTCCCGCCTTCTCAAGTCAATGCAAAATTATGCTTCTAAGTCAACACACATTCTGCCATCTAGTGACCAGAAGAAATTGTACTGACCAGCCACAAGTGCGACAAGAAACCCCAAGTACTGCTACCACTGCATATTGCACTAGTCTCTTCGTGGGAGAAACTTTACCATGGGATACAAAGACATTAAATGTGCAGGAAACTTTTTCAAGCTCTCGGAAGTCTGAAATTAATCAGATCTATTGAAATCATTCAATAGCACTGTCCAAAAATTAATTGAAACAAACATTCTTTATATCTATAGACCTCTTCCTTCCCTTCCTCCTCTGCATCCCATGCTTCGCCTTCACCTGGGACTTATATCAGCATTTTGTATAATTTCTGGGTAAAACATTTGTGTTCTGGCACAGAGAGGATGCCATGCTACTGCACGTGAGATCGTTTGCATTAATGCACATTCTGGCTGCAAGGCCTTTAATATTCATTTTGCAGTCAAGAGTAATTGAAACCACTCATTTGACTATTTACAATTCAGGAGTGGGTAGGATAGTATGAAGTACACTGCCGGAGTGCTGTGGGTGAGAGAAGAAAATGACAGTCACTTTGGGGAATCGATTGCTTCTTCTTGTTTTTAAGGTTCTGATCAGCCTTCAGGGAGCTGCTCACCATCTTACCTTCCAGGCAGTTCGGTACAAGCTGAGGACGCTCAGCAACTCCCAGAGGTTGCTTAACATTTTACATGCCCTAAAGGGTTAACCCTGAAGGTCTCAGAATCACTTTTTTTTAGTTCAGTATTTCATTCATGCAGTCGTCACTAAGTACTATGCTGAAAAAGCCTTTTTTTTATTAATGCCAGTGTGTTCTGTGCCATTAATAGCACAATTCATAGTAGATGGTACACCTATAACCAGATCAATACATTTACACTGTGAAGTTCCTATGAAGTGTGACATAAAAATAACCATAAAAGCCAAACCAACGTGGTTTATAATGTCATCTGATGACTAGCGTATGTATGTAACAGGCTTACAAATATTATTAAACAGCCTAGGCATAAAATCTGTTTACATGACCCTAACTTTAATGATTATCCACTTGTCAAAAGCAAAGACTAGCCATTGGTGAGTAGAACCTTGCAAAGCCGGTGTTTTTCTTTTGTATTGCTCAGTCTTCCTACTTTGCATTTTTATACTGTTAACAGATGTTTTTTCTTCTTTGTTCCTACAGAGAGCACATGGCACCTCTCTTCTCTCCTAAAAATGTACACCTACATTGGCCGCAAGATTTTAGCTTCTCCTTTAAAAACTAAAAAGGTTACTCAATAGGAATAAAAATTCCCATAACATAACATAAAAATAAAGGTAAAGCCAATGGGACTACAGATAAGAGTTGTTGTAAACAATATTCAATTGTAAACTTTGGAATTTCAGAAATCGTTGGTTTTTTTTTCACTGCTAGAAGGAAGTGCTTCAGAGTTGTATGTCAAATGAAATGATAAATCATATCCATATTAAGATACATGCATTGCTAAAATACTTTCAAGTATTGATCTAGCTGAGGACAGAAAGAATATGCATCCTGTTGCAGGAAACTATTGTCCTTCCATAGCCACCAAAGGACCACTGACAACAGGATAAATTCTTTTATCAGATAACTAAACCTCATATTTTCTACCACAAATGTTTGGAATATGTTAAGATTTGTTATAAGTCACAGTCTGGTTAAAATGATCCATTCAAGGTTCCCCATAATGCTGTTTGTAACTTACATTTCGAGGTATTTCTTTATGAGTTTTATCCTCATGCAGGTAGATTATAGCATTAACAATGTAATAAAAAGCATTACAATCCTTTCATGTTTCCAGCCCTAACCTAGAGTCACACTGGTGATTTCTGGATCAGGCCACGTATCTGTCTGCTGCCGAAAATATTCATTGTCCCTCTTTATTTAATGAAACAATTGATTAATATAAGTGTTTGAGGTAAAAGAAGAAAAGGACTGTCCTGTTCCACCTATGGGAAAATTAGGACAGGCATCACCAAAAAATTCTGTATAGAAACTGATGTCTGCAAAAATACCTTCTTCTGGGTTAGAAAACTTATTTTCAGCAGCAAGAACTAGGTAAGAAAAGTAAGAATGAGAAAAATTCCTTTACTCAATCTCAGTTCAAATATCCAGTATTATATCCCAGGCACCAGGTCTTGAATCATGCAGGACACCTCTATGCCAGATACTGTCTAGAGTAAGGTGGTTCCTGTCACCTTTCCCACACAAACAGGTCCTTGAAACTACTGTGTCATTTAGTCATGCTTTAGGCTGACTTGGGTTAAAATGTTTTCCCAGCCCAGAAGACATTTAAATACTTCTCTGTGAAGTATTGAGGGAAAACAAATGCATAACTGGTTCATCTTCTACGTTCGTTATTTAGCTAGGATCTGAAAGTGGAGGAAAGTTTTATTCCATTTAGTATTTATTGTAAACTACAGCAGTCACTTAAGTAAGATATTTTATTATAAAATGCTTCATAAGAAATGCATTAGTGTTCAGCTTCTTAGATTAAACAATTTTGAGAGCACTGTTTGTACTTATACGCAGAAACTGGACACTTCTGATCCCATTACGAAAATGTACTTGACCCTTATTTTTCTTTTCTTATGAGGATTGAATTTTAATGAGGCCTTAAAGTCCTCACTCACGCCAGTACACTGCATTTCCTGTTACTGCTTTTGTTCTCATGCAGCATTTTGTTAAAAACTTCAGCTGAATATGAAAATGAGAGCACTGCATAAGTCTGGTTCCATTTTTTGACAAAACTTGTAAAGAAGTATTTTTATCTTTGCTATGAAACATTTATCTTTAATATATATTTATATATTTGCTATATAAATGCTTAATATATCAAAAGGTTATTAGTTGAAAACTGTATCTCAAAGACCAGCAGCAATAGTTGAAGTGAATTGAACGTGTAAATTAAAAATGTGTTGTTGCTAAGTGGAAAAATTAAAAAGTTGAGGCATGATTAGATCACGCATCAACGACTTGTATTTGATTTTGCTTGGTGGTGTTTGTGAGTAACTCCATCGCTGTGAAAGGAGCTACACTGGGTATAAACCATAACCCTGAAAACTGATCTCCCAGAATTTCCTTTGCCTCTTCACCAGAGGTCTCTGTCCGGCAGGACACTGCATGTGCCTGCGTCCAGCGCAGGATCCTGTGGGACTGGGACTGGAGCCTTCACCACCTCCCTGTATGCCTCTGGAAAGCCTTCCTCTAGCAAAGGTTTCCCATTATTGCACTCTGTAACTTAAAAAATAGAATTAAGTCTTCTGCAAGAATGGTGCCATATCCTCTGAATTGCCTGACGAGCAGGCAACGCGCAGGCAGCAAACTCAGAGCAAACGTGCCTTGCTTTCACAGGCTCTTCAGGGGAAGAGCTATGTAAAGCCTCTTGTCCTTCACCATGTCGTTAATTACAGCTTAAATGGTCATCTGGAGTGCACCCTGCAAAAATTGTAAAAGTATCATTCTAATCTTAATTTGCGTTATAAGATTGATTGCAAAACTTTAATTATGGTAAGAGATTTCCCACAGAATAAAAAGCTATCTTAAATCAGAGGAGCTGTAGAAGAGGTGTATTTTGAACAAGTATATTCATAAAATTTTATAACACACATAAGTATGTGTATGCATACATATATGTACGTATATTATATATATGTATGTATATATATAATTATCTTTGTATTTCTGGGATGTATTAAAAATGTTGACTGTTTAATTCTCAAAGTCTATTTTATTAATTAGATTTTCAAGTGTTCTCTTTAGAATGCAAACTGCATTGCTGTTCTCAAATGAATAATTACATTTATATTTTAAATGGTGCCATTGATGAATATTTACAAAAAGAAACACTAATTTGGAGAAATATATTAGTAATTTACTAGAAAGGAAAAAAACCTCTCTCTGCTGATTGACCCCTTAAAATATATTTACCTTTTATTATTTCTTTAAATAGAAATTTAAATATGTTTATTGTAATGATTTATCAAAACAATGGGTTTGCAAGTAATATCTCTTAGTAGCATTTACATCTTATATAATGTTCTGCATCTTTTGAGGCAGGAAGGTAAGTTTTATTATCTTCATGACTTTACAAGTTGGGGAGAATTTTGAATTTTGCATTTGCAAGGTAACCTTCCAGCAGAAAGGTATTTTTTGTTTATATTCCTAGTGCTTCAGACACCTTCTGCCTCATCAGAAACTTCATGTGGTTGTAGCTGAAGTAGTTTCAATGTTAATCTGCGGTTCCCAGCACGCACTTCCTAAATTAGAGTCCCAAGGGAAACTGAATGTTGAGCACCAAGCTGCGGGCAGCTGTGTGTGCCTGGGAGGACGCACAGGCGGGACGGTGCAGAAGATGCAGCAGTCCCCCTCGAAGTGCAAAGGACCCTCCACAATTCATCACAGAAAGGAAAAACAGAGGCTGAGGTAGAAGGCTAGGAGGTTTGCGCAGGACCAGAGAGGGAAGATGACAGCAGTGATAGGATGAAAAATTAAGCACTCGCATCTCCCACGCTCTGGGCATTTATGTCATTGATTTTTACATAGATTTCCCTATTAAAATCAATGCGGACTTCTTTTTAAATACTGAGGGCAAGATATAACCTATAGTCTTTATAACTTAGAGGTTTCAAAAAGCAAACAGTTCACAAGCACTTGTTCTGCTGGATTCAGCCTAAAAATTAAGCAGTTTGTTTGCTAAATTATTACTATTTCGCATTGCCACCGTTCCCAAAGATGACTCGTTATCTCTGTCGAAGGCTTCGTCAGCCTGAAAGACGAGTGCAGAAATAGAAGTCCTCTGGAGGAGCAGCAGGCTCTGCTGTAGAACAACAATGTCTAACACCGTCACAATAATTTTCTGGTGTGGTTTGCACTGGTTCAAAATATAGGAATAAAATGTCTGCATTTGAATAATTGTTTTTGTCCCATGTCATACAGCTGCTTTATAGTATGTGTCACTACACTGAATGTTGGTTCATACAATAAAATCATGTTTGAAAATCTGCAGAAACAAATTTAAATATTTATTAAAAGCTGAGTGTAGCAAAGTTAAGTTGATGTTAACTGCCATGATCACTTGCCTGACTCTTACCAGCAACTTCCAGGTACGTTTAGGAACATATTGCATGAGACAGTATGTGACTTTTGAGAAATGTCTACACACAAGCTTTCATAAACCTTTATTCTGTCTTTAGAATTTGGAATGATGGGAGATCATACAATTAAAAGTCAGCGACCTCGATCTGTTCATGAGAAAAGGGTCCCTCAGGAACAAGCTGATGCTGCTAAATTTATGGCACAAACTGGTAATACATCAGTTACATTTTTCTATTTACTGTTGTTAATTTTAGCAAAACCACTGCATGTTTCCATAATCTTTTGCTGCATATTTGTCAGTTTTCTAAGCTGATACTTTTTTTGAATCATTTATTTTTTTTTCACCAGTTAAAGTCCATAAATAAAGTAGCTGAGAATTAGGTAGATCATACAAAAACATGCACTGTGAATGTGGATACGGAATCATTTAGTGTAAGCATGAATTTCTTTAGTAGTAAAAGCAGTCTCACACATACAAGACACAGGACAGCTTGCTGTGACATATTAAGTTTTTTCAAAGATGTTAAGAACATGCTTCAGAATTTCTTTATAAATAGACTGAGGTCTAATCCCAGCTTTAGGCATTTATCAAATTAATTAATTACTAGGGTGACTTTAATGTGCATACATTCAGCATTTACTATCTTTGGCCCAGCACAACGCTCTATTCTCTAGTTTCCACATTCATAATTGCTAAATGAAATTGGCCGTAAGTAGTTTTTAATTGGATGTGCAAATTATCTAACAGTTTTTCATCTAAACATATTTTCTAATTTTGTTTGAGCAACTTCATCTTCTTTAGATAAAGATACCAAAATAATATTACAAACCTAGAGCTGAAGTAATTAAAAAAAAAAAAAAAAGCCTGTTTACCAGCAGTTACCACAGCTGCCTTTGAGGTCAATGATAAAATTTCAGTGGTGAGTTGAATGAAGCTCTCATACACCAAAACTACTGTCCATTTTGACATCAGTAATGATCTGTGTATCTGTTGGTAAAATCTAACTTGTTAATGGTTCCCTACACACTCCATTCCAGTAAGTGTGGAAAGTCTTGTGCCCCATAATTATTGTATGGATTTGAAACAACTTACTCTGTATTCCATAGTTACTAACATAGAAAATATGCCTGCATCAGTCATACATAATGCTTCCAGTTTATATTCACTTTAGTAAAAGAGCTGTAATTGCTTCTAGTTATGTTGCATGTTGACTTCCTTAGTAGTAGGGTGCTTTACTTAACAGATTTGCAAAAATCAATATAATAGATCTAAATACATGTATGGCCCATCAGTGTAGATCTGTTTGGTAAAGAATTTAGAAGGGGAAAAAGTCTGTTTCCCTCCTGTTAATCTATAGGACTACTTTTATGGCTAACTCCCAGTTGATACTACTGTAAGCAAATGTAGTGGAAGAAGGGAGCCTAGAACCCTCTTGGTCTCCATGCAGTTTTTGTTTAGGCAAGTAGAACTTATTACTTACATACCTAGCTCAGACTTATAATGTTAGTTGCTTACTGCATAGAATAACACCTTTGCTTTTATGCTGCTTCTTGAATTCATACAATTACTCCAAAAAATAAGTAAGATGATCTGTTTTATTTCCTCATATAAATCCCTAAAACTTTCATATTATCAGGTAAAACTTGTAATTGATAATTTATAGTCATGCATTGCAGTGCATCTATTATGGGTGTTAGAGAACTGCATTATAAATGCAGCACTTACACCATCACCTTCTGATAGATTGTGTGTGTGGAGTGGGATATGAACGTTCAAAATTACACAAGCTTGGTTTTCAAGGTCTTGTTCTGAAAGCATGTGAGATGTATCAGTAGAGGATATAAATTTACATGCCCAGCTTTGAGGAAATCTGTATTTTACATACTGTAGGTTAACGCATTTTAAGTAATACTGCGCTCTTTTTGGACATACTTACTAATTTTCATCTCTTCTTCATTTTGATTTTCCTTTGTAGTGATCATTGCATATTTTCTTCACCTCTAATGCATTCATTTTCTTGTGATAGAATTAATGTGGTATCTTCTTAAACTGATTCATAAGGTTTTTTCTAACATATCTATCTCATTAATTTACCCATGTACTAAGAATTCTAATAGCCTTTAAAGTAAATGGATACTGAGTTTATGAGGTTTCTTATATTTTAACTTTATTTAATATTTTATTTTGTGTAATAATAAAACAGATGCAAAAGTGCAACAAAAAGTTTGTATGGTTTAAAAAGGCAGAGAGATAGGAATAGAGATTTGTCCTGGAAAAGATTTATGAAAAGCATTTAATACTGTTAGGATAGTGGACTTAATCCACTGAATTTTGCTGGGAACGGAAGACTTTTAAAATGTGGTACTAAAATATGCATTTTGCTGTCTGTTTGTGATATGAGGCAGTAAAACATTTTATTTAAAAAAAATATTGTCTGAATAATTTATTGTCCTATATTTGTCATTTTATGTGTTTGGACTGATCCTTCCCTTAGGTGTTATGGGATTTAGAGAGTATAATACAGGTAAGTGTTACACAGATCACTGAGGCCTTCCATACAGTAAGTTATGTTTCCTCTTACATGTCAAGCATCAAGGGAGAATAAGGGCTTGGTAGCTTGCCAATAATTAATTTGAGATTGTAGTTTTAATACGATAGATATAAAACTTTAAGAGTTCTCACGTAACTGAAAACTAAAATGAAAATAAAAAGCAGCCCTTTTGAAATTTTCATTTCAGAAAAGGAAAAATTTAAAAGACATAAAACAATGGAAGATGTATTTGCAGATTACGTAGGCAATCCAGGTTTATTGTACAAAATAAAGAGCCTTTATTTGCTTAAATTAAAAATGGTTAACTGTGGTCTGATACATCTGTGAAGATGTTTTCCTCCTTTAAAATATTTTTTAAAAAGTAATAGCCATACTGACAGCAGTAGAAAATACTCTGAAAAATTAAAAATTACCAAAAAATCATGATGCATTGTGCAAAAGGAAGTAAAGCAGCTAGTGAGATAAATTTGTTCTTTATTTTCTCTGATTTCACTATTTTTGCACCGTACAGCATACTAGTGCAGAGGATCTCGCTCCAGCAAATGTTTAAGACTTCTATCTTTTACGTATGTTGAAGTATATTGCCTTTTGTGAATGAACAGTACACATATGGTCAGAACTTTTAATAATTAATATTAATTTCAAAATTCACTGAATACAATCACACTTCCTGATATCATGTTACTGCTATTTTTCATCATACTCCAAGGGTTAGGAGCAACTTTTTATCACTTTAAGATATCAGAAATATTAAATTTTTAATACTCAATTTCTGTATTTTATTGGCTATGCACTGTCACCATGTCTGCATTGGATAATAGATAATTTATACTGAGTATATATGACTGGTTTATATGATGAGGAACATCTCGAGAAACATAGCTTTGACTTTTTGTCCTGTTTGACCTTTCATCTAAACTATTATAACAAAGGCAAAGTCAAACTTCAAACATGTAGGAAAAGACAAAAAATATTAGCCTAGAAACCCATAGTAATACAGGTATTTTTAACGTATACGTAGGGCTTATAGTACATATTTTATAATTGTTACTGTGTCCCTAGATATTAGCTGTATTTACCACATTTATCATCTAACCTGAACCCAATCCATGTAACGACCTAATCAAAAGCTAAGTTCATATCAGAAAAATTATTAAAATAATAATTGGTGATTAAATTTCTCTTTTTTTTTCACCTAAAAATAAAGAAAATTACTACAAAAATCACTTTGGTGAATTTTTGTATGTAAAAAATCTCATCAGTTTGTTCTTGTCCATATAAGTTGTTAGAATTGTATATAATTTTATGAAAAGCAAAGGGGTTTGTATGCTAGTCATAAAGCATTCTGTCTTGTTACTGAGTAAGAAGTACATTTTTTTAAAAAGCATTGAATAGCCTTAGAATCTGCTTCTTAGAGGACTAGCAGAGACAAGTATTTTGCAAAGGTTTCATGCTTGGCCTCTGGAAACAAAAAAGAGAGCGTGGACGGATGCTTGCTACAAAAGCACAGTTTCAAGAAATGCTGTGTCATTTACTGCATTCTTGGAAGATAACACCAGAGTCTTCCTGGTTTGCAGACATCCCTTGATTGCAACCAATATCAAAACTTTTGGAAGACTAGAGGTATATTGAGATAACGGAAATTTTAAGCAAGCTGTTCAAGAGGGAAAGTTGAATCATGCCACTGATTTTAAAGCAGAAAATCCCATTTGTTTCAAAGGATTTAGGTTTAAAAATCAAGGGCGCAAAACAGAGGCTTCAGCATGCCATTTTATACCGATTTTTAATGGAAGAAGGTGAACATGAATCCACAAGTATTTACTCAAATTGCTCAGTGAGGCATATTCACATTATTTTTGCATTTGCTTTCTGAGAATACTCAAGGGATCCAGTTTTCTGAACATGAATGCCTTTGGGAAAGGAATTCCAGAACTGTGTGCATGGCTGTTCATGGAAACTAAATTTAAGCATTCTTCCCTGAACATTCCATGCAAGAAGACTTTATGCATTACTTACTTTCAAAAAAATAGAAATAATATAATGTGCTATCTCTCAACAATAAAAAAATGCTGCTATTCAAATGTATGGTATTAATAAATCACATCTGACAATTTTGAACATAGTAGTATGTATTATACACCGTAATGAGGTCTAGCGCATACAAGAGCTCAGCACACCTGTAGGTCAAAAGCAAGGAGCAGATCTGTGCAGTAAATGATCAAACCAAAGTTCCCACCCCACTGTTCAGGTTACAATTTGGTAAGCAAAGTGCCTCTCTTTTCCAGGGAGCTTCTCTCAAATGCTAGATGACTCACCTCCACTGAAGAAAAGATAAGAAATTAGGGCGTTGGTTTGGGTGGTGTTTTTAATCAGAATTCCCTTACTGGTAGAGTTAAACTAGTCCCTAGCCTTCATTCTAGAGTGATAAGTATAAATATCAAAGATAAATCCTTTGCTATTATATAAAAAGAGTTGTCTATGTTCTTTTAGCATCCTGAGGGCAGTGTTGTTTCTAAAATGTTGAAGGGCAGTAGTTCTCATAAAGTTGTAAATGATGCTAAGCGATCAAAGTGTTTCCCTCTGACAGGCGCTATGTGACTGCAGCATTGTAGGTGTCTTTATTTTCTATTCATTGCACATTTTCACAGCTGCTTTACTCCATGAACTTTTAAATATTTATTTTGGTGTGGTACTTTTTTCTTTGATTTATAAGAGCAGAGGATAATGAGCTTCAGCAAAAAAAAAAGTCTCATTAATACTTATGTCTATATTCATGTTTGTTTGTTGTCTTGAATACAGGTGAATCTGGTGTTGAAGAGTGGGCCCAGTGGAGTACGTGTTCAGTTACTTGTGGTCAAGGGTCGCAGGTGCGAACCAGAACTTGTGTATCACCTTACGGGACACACTGCAGCGGCCCTTTAAGAGAATCAAGGGTTTGCAATAACACTGCCCTCTGTCCAGGTAGTGTTAGCAGCCAATAAATAAAATTGTGGATGTTTTTGAACTGTATAATGATAAGAATTTGAAACTATATCTTTTTTATTATTATTAATTTTAACATGAATTTCATAAGGGCATTTAAATTAGAGCAGAGAAGTGTAATTCTATTCAGCTGTGAAATTTTGTTATGTAGATTGTTATTTTTATTTTCAGAACAGTCAAGATATGGAACAAAAGTCCCTTTTTCTGACAGTTACAGATTTGTAAAAAATGTCTATATTCTCTGATTTTCACTCAAAGAAAGAGAAGGCATAGTGTGAGTACAAAATATAAGCTAGGGAAGAAATCCAGATCATCAATACATTAAGAAGTAGAGACTGATTAACAAGGAGGGTTAAGTTAACATATATTATTTAACACCATAATTGTTTCGCCATTTAGAGTACTGTCTTCTAGGCAATGGGCCAGACAACGTTCTCTGCACAGTAGTGCCTTCACGGACTTTCCTTTACATTGTTCTGGCAAGAAAGGGCAACAGCTACCCATCAAAGGAAAAAAGATCAGACAAAAAGTAACTCTCTTATATCTGACACAAGGTAAAGGTCATCAGTACCTCACATTACAGTTTTCCTACTCCTTTTGTCTCAGAGATCTGGACATAGTTGGAGTTCAGCAGTAGTTATACACTAAGGAGAAGAGACAGGCATGTTCAAGTGAGTTGCTGAAAGGGCACATCTCATTTCTTTGGACTCCACCTGTGGATCTGATTAATCTGGGATGGGAAGCAAGGCAAGGCATATGCCCTGCAACTACATTCATTTTGCTCTGCTGTGTCTGAAATGCAAAAAAATTATATGCCTCCCTTCAGATGCAGAAATTCCTCAGCAGTTTGTAACATCTAATCCCAAGAGGGTGGTGAGCCATCTTCAGGTTCTGGGGAAGCTCACTCCATTTTTGAAGTAAACTAGACTGTCATATGCAGAGAATCCCCTGGACTTTATCTCAATGAGCAGCAGTAATACGTAGAATCAGAATCTCACATTGTTAATGTGTGCTGAAAAATATCCAATGGGAAGTGCGTATGGGATCCCATCGGAGTTTGTGTATCAGCATTATAAGCATTTAGGGAACCTCTGTAATGGAAAGCAACTTAAAAGATTGTATCTAGATAAGGCACCATTGTAATAAGAACTGCTGTCAGCACCTAATGCTTTACTACTGTGCTCTAGATAAGCAACTTGCATGGGATTTTCTAACATTTCATAGTAGAAACCCCCAGGCAGGGTTGAATTCGATCACTTGAAGAGTTTCCATACCAAAATGGCAGCTATTTCTAAAGAGGTTAGGCTACCTTACCTTCTGCCAGAGGTGGGATACATTGAAAAGAACTCTCAACTTGAAAGTATAAAAACAAGAAGTGAAACAGGGGAACTATAAAAGAAAAGAACAAACCTTCCAAACAATCAAAGATAAAGATTCCTTTGAAAATACATGAAGTATGAACATGAAAACACACAGTCCAGCACTTACAATGAGATGCAGTTCTGCCTGCTTTCTTGCTCATTTTGTATTACCTAAGAAGAGGCAGAGCATTTAAATCACTTAATTTTACAGCATTTTATCTTCATTCTCTCCAGTAAGGAATGAGAGCTTTTCATATCAAAACAAAAAAAATCCATGTAATACAAAAGCCAAGGTAATTAATTTGCTCTCAAAGTAAACTGGAAAAAAGTTAATTCTTAAAAATCACATTGTCTAGCAAACTTCTAAACAATGTTCACATGAAAAGACTGCTCCATATTTCTCAGCTCACAAAGGAGCTATTTCCTTACACATGAACTCCCACTTCAAGGTACAGCTTTTGTTTCCAGATACCCCGTATGAGCAATGGCTACCGATTCTTACTGGCTAACGGTGATACTGCCAAGATATTTTCCTTTTCAGGTCACCACAGCTGATTCTTATAATCTTCATGTATCTTGAGTTACCTTTCCTAAATAATTAGTCTTCTGGGCTTAATCTTGCATATTGTTTCACATAATTACAGTAACCTTATTAATTTATGTTGGTCTGTGTCTGGCTACAGGGTCACTACTGTGTGGCAGTGTGCAAGATTAGCAATTTAGAAATGTGCTTTTCCTAGTCAGAGCTCCATTAATTTTTCAAACATCCTTTTAATTATCAGCCTAAATGTCCTCTGTCCTCATTATATTATGTATCCTGACGCAGAGAGTTGCATAGTTCATGATTATCCCTGGTCCATGTGTAACAAAATGCATAGTTTGTACACTGGTATAATTAAAACCCAAGTTTGACAAAACAATCCAAGTATATGCATACGTAGCTGGGATCTGACCTGTGTACCCAGAACTGTACCACTCATTCCATACAGCTTTTGGACTCTGTTAACACAGCAAGGTTTTACATCTTAGAGCATAAAGGAGAAGCAATAAACTTACAAAGATAACAGTGGTCTCTCCTTGTAGCACACAAATACAAAATCTAGTGGGGCATATTCAATATATGTTGGCATGATTAGTAAAAGGGGAGGCATTTTGAGAGCTGGCATAATGTTTCCTAATTGAGAAGTTGTCCCTTCAAAATAAAAACAGTATGCAAACTGGCCTACTGTACTATAGTTTAAGCATCTATCCACAAGCTTCAAGAGAATCTGCTAAACTTGAAAATACTAGTGCAAAGTTTCCAGATTATTTTCATCTATTGCCTTCATGTACTCCCTTTAGTGTCCAAGATCCTCACTGGGATGTTAGGGAATACATCTCTCTGTGATCTCACTGTCCTGGAAAATTGTGAGCTTCATCATTATGCAACAGTGTGGCCACAGAGTCTTTTACATAAGTACATGAAAGCTATTTGGTCCATAATTTCCAGTTGTTTTCTTTGATTTATTTATTTTTATCCTGCTGAATATATATATATATGTATGCATGTGTGTATATATATTTTAGTAATACCCCCTTACATTTTAAAATAAGTACTCATGATAATTAAAGTAAAAACGTGAAGGTTTATTTATATTTGTTCCACACCGATAATATTTCAGGCACAGGAGTCCATTAGGTAATTCAGTCAGTGTCTTGGAATCAAGAGCCTTCTGGAAAAGTGCAGCACAGTAAGCAACAAAACCAGTGGTTCAGGTAATCACTGTTGTTACTGGTTCTTTTTTGAGCAAGAACACCTCTGGATCCAGTACTGCAGTGCCACTGATTCATTTCAGCTTAGTGGATAATTTCTAACACAGCTAAAAACTTGAAGGAGAAAGAAGATGGAATTTCCAAGCCTGTAGATCATCTTAATTAGTTTCTATTCTCCTTCCCCATTGTCTTCAACCACTTTTACTACAAAATTTAGCTGAAGCTCAGCATTTTCAAGCTTATGGGTAAAGCAAAACATGGCAGGAGCAGGAATACCCTAAACCATTTAAAACATTTGTATGCTCAAAAGCTGTATTTTGGCTGATGTGATAGTCTAAGACTGCTTTACTTATCTCCCTTTTTTTCTCAGGGCTCATATCAATGAAGTTTAGCCATATTGCTGAAACGTTGCACATTTTGATACATTCTGTGCCTGCATCGTACACTAACAAAATCCTTACAGAGAAATTAGCACTATCTTTTTTAATTCCTGTAGCTTTATTGTTAGTAATCTATGCTCTGGAAGTGCAGGCCTTCACTTGAAAGGAAGAAAATAAGAGTAAGGAAAATTTAGGTTTATCAATAGAAAGAGACACGGCAGAAGTAGAGTAGATGTGGCTTCCACATGAAGGTTAGAGGGCAGGTGTCAGAAAGTTTGCTGAGTTTATGTATGAAGAATTTAAGAAAGATTTTTGAATGGACAATTTAAGCTATACTAAAGGAAACTATAGCACTTAAGTGAGTTTAAATTTGTGCATACAAACCCTCTAGTTTAATTTTAAATATTCCTTTAATGTAGCATCTGCTTAGATGCAGTTATTCAGCCATATTAAACTTACAAGGAAATGTCAGTGGCCATAATAGCTTTCCAATATCTGTTCAGTTTAAGGCTGAAAAAATCAAAAGCATTTAAACCCTAATAAAAATCTCCCAAAATATGCTTGTGGGATGAAGGCCAGTATGGCCTCACGCCTCCTCCCACTTCACAGCAGTTGAGTATTGTGAACACTGTGGGTGTTCACTTCAACATGATTAGGTTCACAGAGTGGCAGGGAGAAGGGAAAGATGCTCTGCAGTAATCCAAACTCGTTGTGCTAGTAATGTTTTTGACAGATAAGTTGGCAATAATCTGAATATTTTTGTCCCAAATAATGAATCTTGTATCTGAAACTGTGTTATAGAAACAGTAACTCCTCTGTGGACCAGCTCTCCATCTGGTGTAATTTGGCATAGCTCATCTGGCTATAATTCATCAGATGTTATAGGGTATTTTGCATTGAGAAAATGGTATTAAAGAAAGAAAATGTAAATGAAATATAAGAAAAAAATATTAAAAGGTAAGAAATTTTAAATTAAGATGTTCTTTTAAAGCTGGTCTGGATAACACTGGACATTTCTGTGATGCATTGAACAGATTAATTCTCCTTAATATTTGTTTGCTGACATTGGCTGTTTTCTTAGTGTTACGCCTTTTCCATCCTTGACTTTCTTAGTTATCTACTAGTTTCAGATACCCAAGTCTATACATAGAAAAAGGTAGTGTGAAATTTTTACTTAGTGAGCTAAAATTTGTCACGGAAGATGGTTTTGAACACAGCTTACTTTAAACCACAAACAGATAGAGGCTGCTGTAAGTTTGAGTCCACCCAAAGTGAAACATTTTGTTTTGGCTGATGTTCAGATCCAAAATCACAAAAGAATTATTCTGTGTTGCTGCTAACATGCAGTCACTCTTACCAGAAGCTACATACAACCTTTTGGCTCAAGACAGTATCTTTAAAGAGCCCCTCAGCATGTTTTTGTCATTTTTAAATGAAGACAACTAACATAACATTTTGATACCATCAAATCAAAACTCCAAATTAAACAATAGACTTAAACTCATCTGTACCCTGAAAAACCTCAGCCTGTGTCTACACAGTGTCAAGACCTTTCACTTTTTGAAGTTCTTCTTGTTGCAGCTGAGCACTTAATCAACCATTGTGGTATCAGGAGATGAAATTATTTACTGACTACTGTTTGGAATCTGATCTGAAAAATTGTTTTCTCATTAATTTTTCTCATATGATAAAAAATTTTGGGTCTTAGAGATATGTCTGGATTCAGAATCTAGTACTTTGCCAATGAGAAAAAAATCTTCAGATCACATGGATGGATCAGAGTACCTAAGTATAGTACTAGTTGAGAAAAGATGAAACGTAAGGGATTATATGCAGATATAGTCATCAATTTACTAGTTTTAGCCTGGTTTTGACCAAAATGTCACAGTTAATCAAGGTGTCTAAAATAACTAGACTAAAATCTGTCACTTTATCATTAATTTGGAATGTTCCTGAGGGGATTTTTTTGCTAATGTAATGCAGATTGATGTGATATTTAGAATAAGATAATTTTAATAAAGCTAGCCATGTAGGACATGGAATAATTATTGTGCTTTTTGACCACTTGTATGTGACCAATTAAAAACCTCTCATCAATTGAGCTGTTATCTAGTGGGTTAAAATCTTCCCTAAAGGACACTTGACATTTTCTGTCAGGTATGATTTCTCAGAAGCTAGCTAACAAACTTTTTACCTCAGCATAGTGTCTGAAATGACAATTTTCCTTACTTTTACTGAAATGCACTAGAGCTTAACCTACGTGCAGAATTCCCCTTGATCTTACTGATGATTTTATGATAATATGCCAGGGACCTGAACGTCCTTCCTCACCCTTGGCAACTGAATTTCACCTCAGGAAACATTATTCTGATCCCTACAAGAAAAGGGTTTTATTTGTAGAAACTGGGCAGGTGATACATGCCTTCAAGGCAAAGGAAACCTATACATGAGAAGTTCTTTCACAGTGATGAAAAAAAAAGTGAGGACAAACCAGTAAATCTGTTTATTCTGTAATGTTGTGAACCATTACCAAAGGATACACTGAGATGTACACAATTTCACCTCCAAACACCCTTCAAACAGGCAGGGCTGCAGAAACACAGTTATATGATACCTAGTGTGATGTGAAGTCTGGGTACTAAGTCTCTGGATTTTTTCTTAAATGCCCGGCATTACTACAGTTCTCATTACTACATTTATCTTCTCACATAGCCTAATTTAAACCTGTGCAACTGCTTTTATTTAAGCAGAAGAAAAATAACTAAAACTTGTTTTGCAGTAGTTTTCAATTTATAAAGAGCTGTTTTGCCAATGCATATATGGAGTTGTCTTACCAGTACATGCTTAACTATACTAGAGAACTTTCTGAAAATTTAACTCAAATTGTTTCTGAAAAGGGAATGCATATGGTATATGAGCTCATATGGATATTGTATACTAGTTTCTCCTACAGTGCAAAAAAGTAAGGTGGAGAAAGATGCATCTTTTGTGATTCTTTATATTATTTTTATAAAATACTTGTATATAAAAATATTGGTATGTGTTTGTAATTTATTGTGTACTCTGAAGGTGTTTGAAGTTTGTTAAGTGGACATTTTTTAAGATAGAGTGATGCATGTATTACTGTGTATGTTAAATCAATGAATATGTAAGGAAATAGTGCAAATCTCTTTTGCTTATGTGGTCTTGGAATTTTCGAGGAAGATAATCAAGCACATGCGCTGCCCTGTTTCCACCAGCATTTAAACAAGTGAAACAATTGTAAGATAACAACCCAAATTTATGATGGTGACACAGTAAGAAATTATTGCATTTATTCCTATATTTTCAAAAGGAAGCTTAATTTTGTTTGCTTCAAGTTTTTAGAGTTGCCTTGAGATCTAACGTATATGCTTGATTTTCACAAAGACTAGTCTCCTGAAAATCAGGGCTATTAACGATATCTCAGGTCAGGCACCAAAAATATCATAACTAACTTCTGAAAAGAGAAGCCATCTTTCTTAAAAGAATGAAAGAAAAGAAAATGTGGTAGAGGGATTAGTTTAAAGGTTAGAGAAAATGGTTCAAATTTAAATATATTTTAGAGAAAATAGAATTTTAAAATTGAAATTAAGTAAATTTTATAAAGGATATATTTGCCAATGCTAAAGATTACCTATGTGCTGATTTCCTTGAAGTTGGCAAAATAATTCCCATTTCAAATATTGATCTTGTTTATTTTTAAATCCTTCTGTTACTTGTGTGTCTGTTTCTGGTTAAAATCTGTTTGGTTTGTTGCAGTACATGGCGTTTGGGAGGAATGGTCACCTTGGAGTTTGTGTTCATTCACATGTGGTCGAGGCCAAAGAACTAGGACAAGGTCATGTATACCTCCCCAGTATGGGGGAAGATCATGTGATGGACCTGAAACACAACATAAACCTTGCAATATTGCACTCTGCCCTGGTGAGCTCATATAGCAACTCTCTGCTTTTTTACAGTGCATTCGATGTGGGTTGTTTGTGATTTCTTTAATTGCCCTTTGCACACAGAAAAAAAAAAAAAGTTATACAAAGTGAGTAGGCTGGGTAATGTTCATAATTCTGACTGTAATGATTAAAGGATGTAATCAAGATGGTAACTCTGTTCAAGATATACTACACAAGCAGACAGTTCTTAGTTTCTTCAAGATACCCTCTCTGTAGGGCACGGTATGTTGTACAGGAAGGGTCTTGGAGAACCACAAGGCAAGCAACTTTCTGAGTGTGGCATAAAGGGAGACATTCAGAGGTCACACAGTTTGTGTCCACTATATCTGTTTGAATTATGTTTGCTTGGAAGTTCACTGTAATTATTTATTCATCATACAACAAACATATTTGGGAAACCATAAATTTTAAATTGTTATTAATTTATTCAAAATGTGTATTATTTACATGTGTGCAGAGAGAAAGGCTGACACAAGCTAGGGTATTATTTGAATCCCAGTTAAGCCCTTATGGTAAGAATTTTAAGTGCCTCATTTCTGGGAGTTGCTAAACCACTTTCAAAAAACTACCCCTAACCAAGTAAACAATGCATGGACTTCATGTTAAACCTTCTATCCACTGAAATTGAAACTAACTCAAAAAAATCATCTATTCTTTTAAAATTTTTGTCCATAGGTTATGATTAATTTTAACCAAAATTTTCAATATATGTATATAATGCTAAGTATTACAATGAGTTCAATAACCATAAAGAAGATTATATATATAATTACTGAACTCACTGTAATACTTAGGTATTAAAAAGGTGTCAGGTAGCTGTAATGTGAGAAGTTTATTTCATGAGTTCTGACAGTACGAAGGTTGCCCTTGTGGTGGGCTTGTTGAAAATCCACAGTTCACAACACTGCTGCAAATACATTCTCCATGACCAGAGCTCCTCCTGAAAAGGGTTGATGAACATTTCATTAGCAAATGGTTGGTTGATGATTTGAAAACAGATGAAGGAAAAAAATGGAACTTAGTGCCTCACAGAATTGAAATTAAATTTCTTAGATTTTTATTAAACCTGAGCTTTGCCTTTCTTCTGGTCAGCAAAGCATACTCCAACTTCAGGACAAAATCTTTGGAAAAGTTTTAGTCTTGTATTTAGCTGCAAAAATTTTGAACTAATCCAGTTTTTTGGCCAAGTTGGCAGCTGTGCAATTTTACATGTGCCTACACAAAAGTAATTAACATGATATATGAGCATGAAGCAGAGTTGACAACAAGACAAATGCCAAATAAAAATAGCAGTGAAGAAATTAATGCATTCAGTTCACTTCAGTATTGCAAAGGAACACAAAAGATATTACACCTAATCTGTCAAAATAAGCAGTTATTTGAGATTTCTCGATTTTGTACAGTCATTTGTACTTAAATGTCTTTCACCAGAGGAAGTTATATACTGGTTACATTTAAAAGTAACAGTTTAAATCTTTGCTGAGTGATACGATTTGCTGCGATTTGAATGTTCAATTTTATAAGGGAATCTTCATGTTGAATTCTTTAGTCTTTTAATGCTATTTCTGAAATAGAAAACTCATGCTATTTGCTCCTAAAGATAAAGAAGGGAGATGTATGAAATATATATGAGAAGCCACAGAATGAGTTTTCTCCAAAGACACTATAATAATTGATTCGATCTTTCCTACCCTAAATAATACTATATAGCAATGAATAAAACTGAAGAGGGTGCATTGAAATGTAATTTCCATAATGTTTTCCTCTTCACATAAAGCTTTTATGATTAATGAATGCAACTGGCTTCCATGTTTGGAAAGATTTCCATTTTCTGCTGAATAAATTATCAGGGCGCAGCTTCATAGCTTGAGAGGCATGTGCATTGAGAAGTGGTTCACAATCAGGCATTACATAGAATATTTAGTATAGAACTTTAGGAACAAACCTCAAAAACTCTCTTCCTTTAATTCACTGGTTGCTGAGATCCTGGGAGCTGGAGATACAGATAGTATCTTTGAACTGTTAGAAATCTTCTGTGGTTACTGTCAGACAACAGTGAAATAGTTCCCCTCCACATACACAGTGCACCCATACACAGTATGTTAAATTACTAACTTAAAGATTCCACTTCCTATTGTAATTATTAACACCATCAACTTAGGAAGTTGCTATTCCAACCCTCCTTTAGAAGAATCCTGAAATCAGGGGTTGGCAGGTGCGCCAAGTGAAGCCACTCATTTTCAGCAGTGGTGCTTTTATGGCAATAGTAGTTATAAAACCAGGTTCTCAAGGATGAGTATTAATCAAAATTGTATTACAGCCTACATTTTGAGTTTATATTGGGTAACTGCAGGTGCAATGAGGAACTGATGATTGCTGAAGTCTGTATGAACACAAGATTCTGAATTATCACACTCAGTAATAGCACATTTCATAATGCTTACCCATTTTCAAAAATAGTGTCTAGTCCTATTATCTATTATAGACCATAACATTTTTCACTCCTATGGGAACTTAATTGGTTTATACTTTTTAAAATATTTTAATTTATCTCAAGAAGCTTTCTGAGATACAAAATTAAAAATAACAGTCCTAAATCTTTACTCCTCGGAATATTCATCCAAACTCAAATGTATGGACTAATACAAAATACTAAATACAGGTCACCATATCTATATTGTTTAAAAATTCAACTTGACAAATTCAGAAAGAACATTATGCAATATGCAAATACAGAAGCAGACCTGAGGAGGAAGACAGGCCGTTTCTGTCCTCCTACATTTTATCTCAAAAGACTGTTGAAGGACTGGGATCATTTACCTTATAGGGAGGATGAATGATAGAAATATACTTAGCGTTATAAGTATAGAGAGCAGAGAGTTTATATGAGGCAAAGTGGTAATTCCTGTTTTCCTTTTCCTGTTCAACTAAAAAGACCTAATTTCACAGTCAGGACCAATAATTTTATAAACTGAGTGGTCGCCACAGCTGTAATAAAACACTTTGAAGGGCTCAGCATTTACATCATACAGATCGGCCCCCATTTTTGCCTAAAAAGACATGACCAGTCTTTTTAATAAGGCCTTGTTTTTAATAAGGCCTTCCAAATCGTATGGTTTGTGAGCGAAATCATGATTTATCTTTTGTTGTATCAGTGTATTAATTAGAGGAAATGTTCTTTACTTGAAGAAAAAGGAAAACAGTTTTAAATTATTTTAAAGTAGCTCATAATGGCAGTTTCTGTGTTTGATTGCTGTAAGAAGTCAAGCGTCTTCAGGCTAGGCCCAGTCCGAGGGGCTGCATTCAGGCCTAAGTTGAAACTCCCTAACCTAGAAGGAAGCTGCGAGGCCCTGCCCGGCTTAGGTGGTAACTGCTGTGTCCATCTCTTTTGTGCCCGCCACGGCAGTCGACGGACAGTGGCAGGAGTGGAGTTCGTGGAGCCAGTGCTCAGTGACCTGCTCCAACGGCACCCAGCAGCGGAGCCGGCAGTGCACAGCGGCAGCCCACGGCGGCTCCGAGTGCAGAGGGCCCTGGGCCGAGAGCCGGGAGTGCTATAACCCCGAGTGCACCGGTAAGTACCGACTGGCGCGGGGAGCTGCAGCTCTACCTCTCCTGCTCAGGAGAGAGTCAGGACCCTGTCCTGCCGGTAGGTCTGAGCCCGGACCTGGGGGAAGGCTGGCAGGCTCCCAGGGGGCTGCTGCAGGCCTCAGCGGGCTACAAAGGGGCAGAGCACCCACCTCCAGAGAGAGGCCTGGGGCCTCGCTCTTTTTTATTTGATGAGATAAAAAGCTAAAGAATGCATTGGGAAAGACTGCATGATGGGCTGCGTATCAGCTTTTCAGTTTTATCACCATTTAAAGGACATTCAACAGTTTTAGAAAGATATGTTTGAGGCCTAAAAAACTTCATAAAGCATCTCACAAACCTAGAAAGTGAACAAGTATGAACTGATTCCCTTTTACACTGAGACTACTTCATCATCCTCTGGCAGTATAAAAGCAGCCTTCCAGGTTGAGTAAATTACATTTATACCAACTTTGAAGCCTCATTTGCACTGTCAGAGAATGTAAAAATCAAGCCCCTAGACTATCACATGCAAAAATGTTTTTATCTAGTTTTTTAAAGGGTAGTTATGCACATTGTAAATGTGTATCATTAGCATACAACAGCACTATACAACTATACAGAAAAAAAATACAAAAGGGACGTCTGTTTTGCAGTCTAAGTGTAAGTTAATGTGCGCCAATTCTTTTTACTTCATCTCAAGATGCAAGTCATTTAGACAACAATCTCATGTTTAGAAGCCAAGTAGAGACTTCCCCATCTTCCATGTGCCTACATCTACCACTTCTGTCACTGTCACTTGTATCTGGGGTCTTTCTTCTCTTACCCAAGTAAAGAGTAACCTATATATCCTCCTTTATAACTGTCATTATGTCATCAGTGTAACTATATTTTTCCAAACAGCAAATGGCCAGTGGAACCAGTGGGGCCATTGGAGTGGCTGTTCCAAATCCTGCGACGGTGGCTGGGAGAGACGGATAAGGATCTGTCAAGGTGCTGCTGTCACTGGGCAACAGTGTGAAGGAACTGGAGAGGAAGTTAGACGGTGCAGTGAACAGAGGTGTCCCGGTGAGATACAAATATAATTGGTGTTATTATCTACACTACAGTATGGCTTACTTTAATGGTCATCTTTATGAGAGACAAAATCAGTGTCCGTATAGCAATAGCCATAAAGAGCCATATCTGGCCTTGCTTTAGACAAGCCACTGCTGTTTTTCTGAACAGAGTTATGTTTATGTAGCTAGATGTAAACTAGCCTAATTGGATATATGAGCAATGCATCATGTTTTAAATAAATCAAAATACAGTAGTGTAGAAAGTTATCAGAAAAATATTTCATTGCCTAGGTATGCCTGCATTATTTGGAGTGGCAATGATTTGCTACAGAAATTCTCTCCGAATGCACTATGTCCCAGAATATCAGGGCTGGTTTTGTAAATCACGGAGTTCCTTTTATCCAGTGTACAAGAGACATCTTTGTAATACATTTGGGGTAAATTTCAGTGAAGTAAACATAAAGGAAAAAGTGAAGCTTACTGTGCTCTGTAGAACAAATGAATACATGAACAACATTTTATAAAAAGGGAAGTAATTTAAAATGAAAAAGGCACATCTTTCTTGTTTTAATATAATGATTAAATATATTTCATTGCAGCACTTTTTACTTTGCCCTCCCAACAAATTTAAGTCTTTCCCACTGAAAGCTGATAAAAGTGTACTTTTGAGCTTCTTCAAATGTGATGAATAAACAAGAAGAGCTGGTGAATCTGGTCATATTTATCTGTAAAGACACATTGTCCTAAAGTCAAAGAATGCATTGTTGGATATGTGTAAGATAACAAAATAAGGTGTAAGTAATGTAGGATGTCTTAGCCATTCACTTGGGAAATTATGTGTTCTGAACTGCAAGGCAGGAAGCAGCAAAAATCAATCTAGCAATCGCACTGATTTCTGGACATTTCGATGGCTATGTTCTCTGCTAGTCAGAGAAAGGACTTAAATGGCAGGGATGCTTTGGGTCAGGAAATGGGAAATATATCAGATGTGAATTTTATGTTATCAAGCCCACATTTTCATAGGCAGCATGTTTATCCCTTGACAGCCATCAAAGAACAGTTTTCAAGGTATTTGCAGTACATTAGAACAATGAATCTCATTGCATTTGAAGAACAACAAAAGGGCTATTTGTAGTTATAAACTTGTAATAGTATACTGGAGAAGTTAAGTAAATTTTACTTCTCAAATGATCTCTTTAATTTTAATAAAACATTCATTATCTGAAAAGCAGTACAAAACGGTATTTGTATTGAATTCCTAAACAAATTACAAGTTCCGTATTTAATGCAGGCTTCCTCTATAAAAGCACAGCACTAAAAGAAGGTTAATGTGAATCTTCTCAATAAGCAGACACTCAGATCAACCAGCTTCTGCTTATAAAACCATTCTTGAAATAATTTGCATTTATATATATATAAGTAAAACCATGCTGCTGCAGTCCAATTTTCAAAGGTTGCCACCTGCTGTTAATAAAATATTTTACAGATGTATTTACAAGTCAAATGCACACAGAGCTTTATTTGCCATTCAGTAAGTTTATTTATTTACTTGATTAATTCCAGATTAGAATCAGTATGCTTTTAGAAACCATAATGTAAAGCACCTTTTAACAAGCTATACTTGTGCAGAAGATTATACATGAATAACAGATTTAATTTATGTGTTTCTAGACTGAAATTTACTAAAACATCTCAGATTTAAATGTAGACAGTGGATAATTTACCAAAATTTTATAATGTGATATCCAGATTTACATTTTATAAACACCAAGCAAAATTGAAAAGTACTATACAGAGATCTCATTCAAAGTATAAGCAAATTTAATTATTTGTATGCTTTTCTTCTATACCCCTAAAATAGTTCAGAAAGGCTGTTTTTGTTTCAGTAGTTTCTTTTTCTGTGTAAGTCATTGAAAAACACAAGAGACTAAAATGTTAATTTTTTTCTTATATTAGCATTGCTTTGCCATTAGTGTAAGACCAGATCCTCAGCTCTGTAGATCTGCATAACATATTTGGAAAGAGGATGAATATGCATCTATTTGTATCATCCAGAGTTCTATAGATTTACAGAAAGTTTAATTATAGCTGACTTTAAACTGTGGAAACAAAAGGAGAATAAAACCTTTTCCTGTCATGCTGGCTGCTGTTAAAAAGATACTTTGCAAAGAGAACTGTTCACTTGACTGACTGAAAATCTTGACTGGATTTTTTGTAGTTTGATCTTTGCATTATCTGAACATTATACAAGATTTTCTTCATAGTGGATCAGTGATTGTCTTCAAACTGTTCAGGCAGGGACTGAATTGCATCAGATACTCCTAGAAGCTGAATATATGCAGCACTAAGAAAGGCAGGCTCAGAACTATTGTCTGAAACTTGGTTTATTAAAAAGCTTGGTTTCTGGACAAATGTTGAGTATCTTTCTTTGTGATTTATTTCTATTCACAATTAGAAATTTTAAAACTACAGTTGTTTCCTTCCATTGTATAATATTCTGTGAATGAAAAACAAAGATCTGAAGAGACTTTGTCTTCAGCCATTGCTCCTTTGTTGTATTCCAAATGTCTAAAGTTAGATTTCACTCCTAGTAGGTCAGCAGTCTTAGGGATTTAGTACTCTTCACTCAGAGTATCCTTTGTGAAGGATAACTTCTGAAAATTGGAAAAAAATCAGAGAAAGGAAAAAAGCTTCTAGATTTGCTAAGCAGCTAGTCACGCAGGAATCACTGTCGAAAACTTGCACAGGATGAACGAACAATAGGTCTGTCCCATAGGAATAAAGGAGACAGCTAGGTAACAAAAGAAATTGCAACCCATGACTGATGGCAAGCTGATCAGAAACTTTTAGAGAAATGTGTAAGAGAAATAAGGTAAGTCCCATCAAATGTGTCAGTAAAAACTGAGAGATGTGGGAACTGAGAACAAAGTACAGTATTATTCAGGAGAGAAGACTTCTGTAAATTTATTTTTATAAAAATAGGACCATGTTCTTATGACAGTTTTAAGAATATCTTAGGTTCCAACCATATAGTATTGATTTCCAGAAATACTTAATTCTGTAATAATTAATTCTGTAATAATTCATAGAATAGAATCATAGAGCGGTTAGAGTTGGAAGGGACCTTAAAGGTCATCTAGTTCCAACCCCCCTGCTGTGGGCAGGGATGCCCTCCACTAGACCAGGTTACTTAAAGCCCCATCCAGCCTGGTCTTGAACACACCCAGGGATGGGGCATCCACAACTTCTCTGGGCAACTGGTTCCACTGCCTCATCACCCTCAGAGTAAATAACTTCTTCCTAATATCTAATCTAAATCTTCTGTCTTTCAGTTTAAAACTGTTAATCCCTCGGTTTTTCACTACACTCCCTAAATAAAGAGTCCCTCCCCATCTTCCCTGTAGGCCTCCTTTAAGTACTGGTAGGCCACTATAAGGTCTCCCTGGAGCTTTCTCTTCTCCAGGCTGAAAAACTCCAACTCTCTCAGCCCGTCCTCATAAGAGAGGTGCTCCAGCCCTCTGATCATCTTCATGGCCCTCCTCTGGACTTGCTCCAACAGGCCAATGTCCTTCTTATGTTGGGGGCCCCAGGGCTGGATGCAGTACTCCAGGCGGGGTCTCACAAGAGCAGAGTAAATGGGCAGAATCACCTTCCTCCACCTGCTGGCCACACTTCTTGTGATGCAGCTCAGGATGTGGTTGGCTTTCTAGGCTGCAAGTGCACATTGTGGGCTCATATTGAGCTTCTCAACAACCAACGCACCCAAGTCCTTCTCCTCAGGGCTGCTATCAACCCATTCTCCAGCCAGCCTGTGTCTGTACTTGGGATTGCCCCAACCCATGTACAGGACCCTGCATTTGACCTTGTTGAACTTCATGAGGTTCTCACAGGCCCACCTCTCAAGCCTGTCCAGGTCCCTCTGCATGGCATCCCTTCTCCCCAGCATGTTGACCGCTCCACACAGCTTGGTGTTGTCAGCAAGCTTGCTGAGGGTGCACTCAATCCCAATGTCCATGTTGCCAACAAAGATGTTAAACAGCGCCAGTCCTAATGCCAACCCCTGAGGAACCCCTGAGGAACACCACTCATCACTGGTCTCCACTTGGACACCAAGCCATTGACTGCAACTCTCTGAGTGCGACCTTCCAGCCAATTCCTTATCCACTGAGTGCTCCACCTGTCAGATCCATATCTCTCCAATTTAGAGACAAGGATGTCATGTGGGACAGTGTCAAATGCTTTGCACAAATCCAGGTATATAATATCAGTTGCTCTTCCGTTATCCACCAATGCTGTAACCCTGTTGTAGAAGGCCACCAAATTTGTCAGGCATGATTTGCTCTTACTGAAGCCATGTTGGCTGTCACCAACAATTCTACACAATATTTATGCTTTACCCAGATTTTAGTCAAAACAGATCCTCAATATTTTTCTCATAAGCCTACTGTCATTGGTAGAAAACATAACATAGGAATTTTTTTTAACCAAAGTATTACTGAAAACAATGATAGACCCCCTTGTTTGTTAACAAAAAGATAACAGAGCACAACTGCTGCCGAAGACTAGCTAATGATTTCCTACTGAAGGTAAAAGGCTTCTTCAGAGGCAATACTAGCTACATAAGATAGAACGTGAGAAGGGGGAAGATTCAAATAATTGTCGACAACTAAATAATAAAATTAAACTTTTGGGGTTTGTTTCGTCTCTGGTTACAACACTATTCTGTTGATGTTCAAAAGCTTTTTTCTGCTGCCTTTGTTTAAGACAATTTGCCTGTGGCATTGACTTAGGATTCAAGAGAGGAACTGTAGTTCTAGCTGCATTTGTGAGGTACCGGTGCCGTTGGCTAAGTTGCTTCTCCCTTTCATTACCCTTTTCCGTATTTGTTACCTGCCTAGGTAGGCCGCAAACTCTGTGCGGTTGTGCGTGTCTCTTGCTTTGTCTGTGGGCTGTATACAGCTTCCTCAGATCCTAGGTGGGTTGACTGCCCCTTGGAGATTCATGTCCTCTCACCAGTAATCTCAGAGAAGGACTGTGCTTCTAGACCACTGACTTTGTTGAGTGTGTGTGCTTAGGTGGGATGAATTCAGGCCTATCATTACAGGGGTGTAACATGGTAAATTTGAGTACATGCTCTGTGTGGGAAGATACTGCTGAATCACATCGTCAGTGAAAGAGAGATCTGCTTTTTATTTGTCAATTTTAGGAAATTTCCCTCAGTATTTGCTGTTTGCTTCTAAATTTTAGCAATTCTCTATGATTTTGTACAGCTAACTCACATTTGTCTGTGGATGTGTTATGAATTAATTGTGCCATAGTTACAGAAATACTTGAACTGGTCCTGAGCAGAGCCAGCAGGGCCAGTGAGGCCTTTTAATTCTGATAGATACAGCATGACTGTAATGTCTCCATGGGCAACATGGGTTGGAGCCTCACAGATGCTTTAATGTGGGTGGATGCCTGATTAGTAAGCTCTGCCAGATATACTTCAGCTTTGGGAAGAACTGGTTTGGTTTTTATGCACAGCATTCCTTGATCCAAGCTATTTGTACAATGCATTGAAAGGCACATAGGTGCACTGCAGAGTCAGCCAGGGACCAGGAAAACTAGTTTGCCTGGGCTAAGTGATACTTCTTCCAAACTCTGACTTGCTCCCACACCTCTTTCCTGATAACTCTGGGTCTTGGGAATGCCTTTTGCTTTGAACACAACACACAGGTGCACAGATTATCTCTGTCACTAACCTAAATTTAAAATGTAATTTTGGGTTCTGAAAAGTGTGATGCAAAAGCATACAAGTAGTACTCTTCCAGATAGATGGGAAATCTGTGATATTACTTAAGGCTTGCAAACGTAAAAGAGAAAATATGGTGTATATAAGTATACATATTTTTTGGTTGTTTATCTTTGGGGGGGGGCGGGTTCAGAAAAAAACCCACATTTAACATTCAGTATTTGGAGGGAAGTAAGAGTTTTAGTTCTGAGAATCAGCACTTAAGTGTTGATTAGTGAATTTAACATGTTTGAAATGGCCACAGCTTCATGACAAATACACTTCTCAAAGAGGTCTCAGCTTAGCAAATTTATGTAATTTATAATATTACCTCTGTATTTTGTTAATTTATGCTCCCAAAATCAGAACAGTTCTTTTGTTTATAAGGTCATAATAGGATGGTAATTGCATTTGCTTATGTCACTGGATGGCTTATGTTTATCAAAATCTGGCTTTTCCCGTTGTAAAACTGGCCTGATGCGTTCACTTTTTGGGCATGTCTGAAGCAGTGTTACTGTTCTAGATTATGAATATAACTAACTTTGGGTTTTGCCATTAATGGATCTCTTGCTTTTTTTTTTCTTGATTTGCAATTCAGGAATGCTGATGGTGAGGCAAATTTAGCAAGCAATTTTTCTGCCCAGCTGTGATTCATATCAGTATTACTGAGCCATCTGCAAGGTATTCTTTGTCCTCCACAAAGAGAGGGTACAGCTTTGTGTGAAAGTCTGCTCAGTTCCCTTACTCACCTCAGTCTTCCATCAGCAGAAGTACAAAACATGGAAGATGGACAGTTCTATAGGTTAGGTAATGGGATGGGCAAAGTCTGGAGTCTGTTCCTGCCTCTGCTAGAGATTTCCCATGCAACCATGGGTGAATCAATGAATTGCTTTCTGCCTTATCACCCCATCTGCTATAGTGATAGAATTTCCTTTCTCTTTTCTTTTTTCTTGTTTTGTAACTGCTTTGCTGTACTACGGAGGGGTTACAATTTTCCTGAAATACATGTAACTTTTAAACAACTCATAGCTTTTCTCTGCTGTACTTGGAATGAATTAGATTTCAGTAACTAGCACTTGTCGATGCTTTAAGTTGTAAGACGACTTCAGCCAGATGTTTGCTGTGTTAATCTAATTTACTCAAAAATCATAAACTGGGAATCTACAGTAAAAAATACAGAGTGGAAGGAATCTGTAAGTCATGACCATGTGAAAATAAAACATGAAGCACTTGCAGAAGCTTCTTTCTCCCCATGCAGCTGTTACTACAGAATTGTGAAAATATTTTTTCCCTTTAAATGGTATTGCAATAACCAGTAAAAAGGCCATTTTGTTTTATTGCCACTCAGTCCCACATTATTGACTATACTTGCTTAATTCCCATCTTGTACTGAAACACATTTCAAAGAAATAACATGCTTTTTGGTTTTCAGAATATACAGCTCTCATTTGATACCTTTAGCACATTTAATGTTTAAACTGTGGTTTCAGAACTGATTCTTTCACATACAGTTTAAGTATTAGAAAAATCTTTAAAAATTTAGCATAAGATAAGCATCACAGCTTATAGCATTTTAAGTATCATCATCTTCTGATAGATGCTTAATGTTATTGATTAAAATAGAGCAACAAGAAAAGATTCAAACCTCTTAGCACTGCAGCTACAACCTAAAGAGTGTTTGTTTGCTGAAGAGAATAAAGACACAGACTGTATGAAATAAATATCATCACAAAGACAGTTATTATACAAAAATTACAGGGTTTGCATTTTTGTACTTCATTGTTAAACCAAATGAAGCTAACAAGTGCATCTCAGGAAAAACTAGAACAAGGTTGATGACTTACTTTTCTGATATAAAATATCTGTTTTACATTAATATTTCTATCTAAATTCTCATTTCTAAATGGCAGCACCTTATGAAATATGTCCTGAAGACTATCTGATGTCAATGGTGTGGAAAAGGACCCCAGCTGGGGACATGGCATTCAATCGATGTCCTCTCAATGCCACAGGTACAGTATTACTTTGAAATTATATGATGATAAAAAAGGGGAGAAATCTTTTGCATTGTGTTCTAGTCATAATCGTTACTAGACTCGTAGACATATGTATATATGCATATATGTGAATATATCTGTATAAACCCCACATATTTACATATACATACACATGGTATGTACACGTGCATATACATACACATAGTATATACATGTACATATACTGTGTCTCTTATAGCTTACATATATGCATGGGTCTGTGGTATATATATATATGTACACATATATATATTCATTATAGCCAGAGAGAAGGAGCTGAGAAGAAACCAATTTGAGAGGACCTATCAGGCAAAGTGATGATAATGAAGCAAAACATAAAAATCTTTTTAATCAAGAAAACACTGCTAAAAACCCACCACGAGAACATTGAAATGTGTTTCAGAATCTTATACTACTGTCTATATACTGATGATCATTGCATGAAATTGCTTCTGTGTGTACTTTTAAAATAGCATGGAATGTAGTTTAAATAAGGTTCGTTCTTTTCAGTTGCTCTCACTTATATAAATATTTTCTGTCTTTGTGACTTACAGGCACCACTAGCAGACGCTGCTCTCTCAGTGTTCATGGAGTGGCCTTCTGGGAACATCCAAGCTTTGCTAGATGCATATCAAATGAGTACAGACACTTGCAGCATTCAGTAGGTGCAAAGCCAGCTTTAGTACTTGCTCTGTTTATTCATTACTAATCATTGGTGTGAAAAAAACCTTACTTATTTACTCTCAAGTCAGATTTCTGATGAGAAATGCCAGGAGGAAAACAGGCCTCAGAAAGTATAATTTATATTCATGTATATTATTCTGATCTTGTATATTGGTGGTGGTTGAGTGAAAGAAGCATTGTCTTACTGTAGAAATGGAAAAATGAATCAGATTCCCTTTTTTCATGTCCACTGTGTGAAATTTTTATAGGGGTCAGAGGTAAGATGCATATTTTGGTTTATTAGAAAATGAGATGTGAATAAATGAGATTTACTGGAAGAGTGGCCTGCTGAGTAATTTGATAATACCTTGAATTCCTTAATTGCACACTAGGAAGTCAGAAATTATATTTCTTTTTGCTATCAAATTTAGAACTTCACCTTCAAACGTAACGATAGGAAATTATTATAGGGTAAAGCTATTGCAGTGTCTTGGAAAAAGTAAAGTAACTCTAGATGAAGAAATACTATGTTGGTTTTTTTAGTATTCTTAACAAAAAGTTTATTTGCAAAGCATATGCATTATACATTTATCTACTGCCAATATGTTTATATGGATACATGTAATACATTGTATATATTGCATTATAAATATACTATCATGGTATATGCTAGGTATTGATTACATTCTATTTCCATAGCCAAAGCATTCAGCTGGATTAATTCTATTGTGGGAAGAGCTCCTTTGAAGATTCTCATGGACAATGTCTTTTGCCTGCATGTATTGGGTTTGCGTGGCAAGGTTTTGGTAGTGGGGGGAGCTACAGGGGTGGCTTCTGTGAGAAGCTGCTAGAAGCTTCCCCCATGTCCAATAGAGCCAATGCCAGCTGGTTCCAAAACAAACCTGCCGCTGGCCAAGGCTGAGCCAATCAGTGACAGTTGGTAGGGCCTCTGTGATAACATATTTAAGAAGGGGAAAAAATAAAACCAGCTGCACAATTGCAGCCAGAGAGAGGAGTGAGAATATGTGAGAGAAACAACTCTGCAGATGCCAAGGTCAGTGAATGAGGGGGACATTCTTATTTCTCTGACTCCTTTTCCAAAGGCCATGGCTCCATTAATCATTCAGCAGAGGAGCACTAATATAGCTGTGTGCTTCGTAACTTCCCAAACCCAGCCAAGTGCAACACTTCTGTAGCATGTTTAAAAATCTTTGAAAGCTTGAAAAGTAGTACCCTGGCTGTCATTCCTCAAATCTGGCTTCCCACTTAGAGGAGATCTTGATTAATTCCTTTGAGCTGCATTGCTGTTTCATTAGATTCCAACTTAATTGAGGCCTGGGATTCAGTTTCAGGGTAAGCCAAAGCAACCATTATTTTTAAAATAACACAGAAAAAAATTATCAAAGCAATTTTCCCCTCTGCAGAGGAACTTTCCTATTTTATATAGCTGTCTGCATGTTGCTCTATCCCTTTAGCGTTCATGCTGGAAAAAAACAACTTTAAGTTGGCTGTAATTGTTTTGCATTTTATATTTTCGATACTTTATTTTTTTGCAACAGCTGCATATAGTATGTCTAAGTGTACTTTATGGGCATGGACAGCAATACATTTGTATTTCATTTGCTTAGAATCTGTATTTTGGTAAACAGCACTATAAAGGCAATGACTGTAGGTAGTATATATACAGTTTTGAATACTAATAATGTCATAATCTAGAACAAAAAATTCACATTTTATGATTGAAAACATTGAGATATTTCAAAGTAAAGCAAATTACTTCTCTTTTACTTGCTATTTTTTCATTTAAATATTACAATCTTCTGAAATATTTAAAGGGTTTTGAAATATTTTAAAGCATTTATTCATCTTGACTTGCCTGACCAGAAGACCACTCCTTTAGACTTTTGTTCCTCTGCTCTTACCTTTTTACATTTTGTATCAATATTTATTCATAACATTGATCCTCATGCCACTGATGCTGTAATGATATTCAGCCTTTTCTTTTTATGTTATTGCTAGAAGTTATTTGTAAGCAACTCAAACAGTGGGAAATGGTCTTTCATGTTATTCAGTAGTTTGACTTACCTGGCTAACTTTTGGTGAGACACTGATATTTTTTGAAGAGCTGCAAGTCAGCCTGGCAGGAAGGGGTCATTGTTGGACAAAAGAAGGCATTTCTAACCCAGATCAGATTTATCTATTCTTCTATATTTCCTTTTTCAAAATATTAAATACAATTAGACCACACTGTGAAATAATCGTTTGCCAAAGAACATTTAAAAATAGCTAAAGCTTCTTTAAAATTACACAAGCATCTAAACATCATCTTATTGCTGCACAAAATTTCAGTCTAGTTTATATGCGTTCAAATTAAAGGAGAAAAGTAGATTTCTTTTACACTTGGGAGCTGTTCACAAAGAAAATCAGCTTGTCTTACATCTTACTGCTTCTCAAAGTGAACAACACAGCATATTTAAAGAACCATAGAAAATAGAGGTAAAGACCTATAAGGTCATTGCCCTGCAAATGTAGGCTTGTCCCCCCACGATACATATGTTAGCTCTATAAATCCCTGAAAATAGGGCTTTATAAGGAAGCTGCTGACAGACGGTGTTGCTATAATAAACATGCATGCTTATGAAAGCATTTATGAGATGCCTTAGTGTGTTTAACTTACCAATACCAACTCAGACCAGGAGTAGTAGGGGTATCGCTCAGTTCTGTGAACGTTTCCATAAAATCCAAGTCTGAGCTGAATCCCTTTCATTTCTTACCTGAAATCCATAAAACAAAAGTAGGGGTATAGTCTTCAAAAATGATATTTCTGAAGTTGATTTAAAGCAGTTGATGTACATACAGTACTTAATACATTAAAGCATGCCCACCTGGAGGAATACAGACAGGTCCCTGTCTGTTTGCCCTCCAAACAAACCACACACAATCCAGAATCAGCCCGAAGGCATGTAGTTGAGTTCACATGGTCCTGTGCCCGAGTAAATACTCTCTAAAGAAATGCATTTCATATGCTGGCAGCCAGAGAGTACTGCCTTGGCCACAGACCCTGCTAACTGGGCTACACAGATTCTGGACTGGACGCTTAGAATTATACTAGTGAATAAATGAAACAGGGTGACTGCCCAAGCTTAAACACTGTCCTTGCAGTCATCTCCATTGTCTGTTTGTCTGTTAGCATACTCCCTGACATGATTTAAGACCGTGCCAGTGGGCACTCTCCCAGACAATGCCTAGCACCCTTAAGAGGATATCAATGGCAGAGAGACCATTCCCAGAAGGCAATAAAACCATTGTTTTCTGGAACAGAGGAGGGGAAGAGAATTTAGCTTGAGGGATACAAACTGTCTCTGCTCCTGTGCTCATTGGCCTCAGGGCTAGGCAATATTCCCGTGGCTATTTTATTTACCTGTATTTACTATTTATATAGTAAAAACATCTTGTATTTCTGTAGCTTGGACTGTGAGTAGAGAAGTTCAGGGCTGCATGTGTCCATCAGTGAGGCCACACCTGGAGTACTGTGTCCAATTCTGGGCTCTCCAGTACAAGAGAGGTACAGTTTTACTGGAGCAAGTCCAGCAAAGGGCCACTAAGGTGATTAAGGTACTGGAGCATCGCTCCTGTGAGGAAAGGCTGAGAGAGCTGGAGCTGTTCAGTCTAGAGGAGGCTAAGAGGGGATCTTATCAATGTATATAAGTACCAGAAGGGACGGTAGAAGGAAGATGGATCCAGGCTCTTTCCAGTAGTGCCCAGTGGCAGGACAAGAGGCAGTGGGCACAAACTGAAACACAGGAGGTCCTGTCTGAACATCAGGAAACACTTTTTCACTGTGAGAGTGACTGAGCACTGGCACAGATTGCCCAGGGAGGCTGTGGAGTCTCCTTCCCTAGAGACATTCAAAAGCCATCTGGACATGGTCCTGGGCAACCTATTCTAGGTGACCCTGTTTGATCTGGAGGGCTGGACTAGGTGACCTTCAGAGGTCCCTCCAATCTCAACCATTCCATGATTCTGTGACTCCCATGACTCCAGAAAATTGGAAATTCAGACAAGGAAGAAATCCTGAAAAGTTAATTTCTAGAATTCCACTCTAGTATCAGTATGATTTTTACTTTCTTCCTAGAGATAAACTTTTCCTGGAAAGGTTAACACAGGTTTTCAGCAGATGTCTGTATTAAGCCAGAATTCTGTGCTATATATAGTGTAGAATTTTAACAAATAACCACAGGTGATTGACCCCTGAAGACTGTTTCCTTACTATATGTAGCTACAGTAGGTTCACTGCCACATGCACAAAACCTTTTTTATTTTTACAGTTTTCTCTATTATTCACAGGGAAGTGACATGGGACAAATTTCAACCCTTAATAAGCAGTATTAAAGTAGCAGAAACCCAGCTAGTGCTGGATGTTCTTCAGCTTGACTCAAGACTTGTATGGAGAATATGGTAGCTATCTAAATCATGCTAAAATGGCACTGTCTTTTCATCTCAAAATCCATTTGGAAGTCTATTTGCAAAAGGTGAAGAGTCGGTAAAGTTAAAAATACACTCGTAATGATAAAGATAATATACTTTTCTCATAACCCCCAGCACCATGAATAATTTAGCTCTTTTTCCAGCCACTTACAGAATGTGCCAGGCAGAGTTACTGTCTCTACTCAGGATAGGCATTTGCTGGCACTTTAGATGCAGGGCACTGGCACCTCAGAAGAAAACAGGGTTTTCCATTGGTTAAATGGAATTGTCTAGGTACGTGGACCACTTTTTGATACATATATCAATATTGTACTTAATATTCTATTGCAACAGTTTCAGAGTAATTTACAATCTTTAATTAATATATCTCCTCAACATATGCTTGAGACCAGGCTCTACTACATCTCCATTTTTTGTTGATGGGGAACTGAGGGAGACCAATTAAATTTATCTCCAGTCTTCTCAATTAGTGCCTAGCCACTGTTCCTTCTTAATGTCCATACGTCTCCATATGACAGCACAGAAAATCTCTGACATGGTAAAAATATAATAACTATAGGGCCTCTGAAGAGACTATGCACTAGAACACGATGAAACAGTGAAGGGGAATGATTTAGCCTGTGGAGTGGAGATTGGGGGTCAGCTTGCATCTTTTGAGGGCACAGTGCCCTACATGATTCATGTGTAGGAGCATGAGTAAAAGCAGTTAAGGGGATGATGTGCTTCAGCTATGCCACTAATGTACAGCCTGTACTTTCATTATTTTATTTTACTTTGTGCACTATGGAATACAGGTCCCTTTTAAAGCTGGGATTGATATTTAGATCTCTTTGAATAATGGAACCAATTAGTCATGAATAATTTATCCAACATTTGCTACAAATCAGTCATCAAATGAATTCAACAAATACTGTTTGACCAGCTTATACAGCTGGTTGACTAATATGAAAAACCATTCACTGAACAAATTAAGGGACAAAAATGCCAAAATCCATGAAATAAACCCTTGGGAAATTATTTGGTTAGCTCTAATAATAATATTTAAAGAACATAATTAGGATTATTCTTACTAAAGCAGCATAAGTGGAAAATGAAAAGTGATAAATAGATATACTTTGCCTTCTAGAATCATGACCTAGGGGATCAAGCAATAGCTTGATGAACAGAAAAAGAAATATCACAGATTATATATCATTTTTTTGTTCTGGATTTCTTGTATTGCCCTAGTGTGTTTGCAGTACCTGCAGCTTTGCATTAAGAAAATGATCTTAGTTGAGCATGGTGTTTCAGGACTGTTACCAGTCATCTTTGCAGCTAAGAAGGAATATTTTGCCCAGTGATGCACAATTTGTTAAATGCATTCTTGAGAAAGAGGAGATTACATCAAAGAAAGTCTTCCAAGTATCTATTTTATTGTTGATGGAGATGAAGTAAAGTCATAAAGTTGAATAAGTTCTAGCGGCAGTTCCTTCTGGATAGTTCTTGGTCACACACTGATCACCAGAGTTCATTTAAAAGGGAGGAATTTCCCTGCTTTCTCTAATTCCAGATTATATTCTCAGAATTTGGAAGTGTTTTCCCCTCTTTGGGTTAGATATGGTCTGGGTTTTCAGACCATTTTACCAAATCAGTTAGTGCTGTAGCAGAAGTTGTGGACCTTATTAAAGCCTATTCTTTCTTTCTACCTTTGGCAATAGTTTCATTTTCTGAAAACTGAACTCCTTTTGTCGTACTAGCATACTTTAATCTCTTTAAAGAGTATCTGTTTGTAGCTTAATGGACTGTTATATATAGAAAGGCAGATTAGATGATGATCTAATAACCCAAACTTAGACTGTATAATATTATGAAGTATTCTCCTCATTGCTTATTATCTTCTTTTGATCTGGAAGCAGAAAATGGTCTGCCTCATTATTTTACCTAAAATTGTTTACTAGAGCTAGTACTTGGTTAATTTGGACTAGTATTTTCCAAGATACATTTTCAGAAAAGAAAGATATCTCCAAAATATTCTAAAGTATTATTCTGCATACCTGAAATTTTATAAGTAGATCAGACATTACACAAGTCCACTGACTGAATACACTGTCAAGTTAGGTTTAGCATCACCATGAGAGACTGTAAACTGAATCTTGCAGCACAAATAAATTAAAGTAAAAGACATACCGCGTGTATATATTTTGGCTGCCACAATCAAGCCAACTGGGCTGTGTAATTGATACTCTGAGACAGACCAAACTTCAAATTTAGTCTTTTGCATTTATTTCATTTCTAGGATTTCAAGTATATATTAGTAAGCTATTAATTGTTCTTGCTGCAACAATTGCTTAGTATATAAGGCGATATCTAATTTCTGGTTTGGTCTTTATTGCTTTCGAGATGTTAAGTCTAGATTAATTATCATGACTTCCTGCATGACCTCTTCTTGAGCTAGAATATCTCTTATAGGAAGACATCTAGTTTTCACTTGAAAAAGTAATGAAAAGTAATGCAACAGAGAATGCATTCTTGAAGACTCTTTTTTTTTCCAATTTTCAATTTTCATGTTCTTGCAAGTTTCAACCAGCACACCTCAAGTGGGTCGGATCTGCTGAGAAATTTCACGGTCTGCTTTGATGCTTTGATTTTTTTAATTTTTTTTTTAATTATTCCTTCATTTGGATAAAGAGGGTAAAATCTTTCCTCAGACTAAGATATTTAACTATTGGTATTGGATGTGAGTGACTGCAGGACCAAGAATAGAATCAGTGATTAGGAGCCCACAGGCCTACCTCAGATGTTATCCAAGACAAAGTCACTAAAATGCCTCAAATAAGAGTTAACTTCATTTTCGTACTCTCTTGAAACCTGTCAAATTTGGTATACTACAAGCAAGACGACTAAGAAGCAAGACCTAGCATTAGGAATATCCTACCTCATCCTTTGTATGAACAATTGGCATAGCTAAAGACTTCTTCATCTATTCTTAGTCCATTCTATGGATGATAGCCGCCTAAATTAGGGAAAAAAAACCAAACAAAACCAAACAAAAACCCAAACCAAAACAAAGAAACCACTCACCCCGTCTTCCACCCCCCAAAAAAACAAAAAACCCAAGGAACAAAAGACTTGAATCACAGCTAATGCAGAAATTTAAAATGAGATTAAAATACTTTGGTATGGAAGAGCAATGAGTTTTCATCTTATGAGATCTTTATGAATGAATATCTGAAGCCTGTATGACCTTTTTTAATGAAAACCATTAGTGAATAAGATCTTACCACGGAGTACTAGAAACTGATTTTGTGTAAATGGAGAAAATACTTGAGTATATAGGGCTATTTCTATTTTCTACTCTGTTATGCATGCATTCTAAGTGATCGGATTTATTGATTCAGAAAAAAAGATAATTTTGTGAGGGATCTGTTAAAAAATATTGGTAATATATCACTGACTGCAATATATCACACACTGGAATAGCCCTTTTGCCTAAAGTGAGACTTCCTCTAAATGGCTTTTGGACACTCAAGTTTGGAAGAGATTTGTACTATGCTCATAAATAATGAGGAAGACTAAAGCCTGTCATCAAGACACTTTGTTTCTGAAGGTCATCGCCAATATTATCAGAAAATCTCTACTAATACAGCTCATTTTCTAAACCTATGTGGCACAGTTTTCAGACCTGGATGATGGAATTCTACATTTAGTTGCTTTGATAAAAATAAGGTACTAACTTGTGCCAATTTGAGTGATATAAGACCTAAATCAAACATGCATTCATGCAACCTGGGCTGCTTTTCTATTAGAAAGAGGAAGTTGGAAAACCGAAAACCTCTTAACTCTTCGGAGTTAGGAAGGAAAAATCTGCATATGAAACATCACACTGGTGTCAAGATATTAGCACTTAAGAAGGAGTATGGGAACTTACGCAGGTGAATCTTTTCATATCAAACTGATAATGTAGCCATAAAAATGCATTTCTGCTGCTTCTAGTTTGTGCTATAATTTTGTTTCCCATTTTTCCACAGCAGCGTTATTCACAATTTTGCAAGTGCTTGGCTAAAATGTAATTTGATAAAAAGAACTCTGAGGTGAATAATGATTTGCTCAGCTGCAGCTCATTAGAGATGATTTTGTTTTTCCAAATTATATTACAAGGGCAGCATATCAGCCTGTCCATGTCCTCCTCAGTGAAATGACTGCTGTACTCTGGGGAATGAAAGGCTTCCTCCTAAAAATTTTACTGCTCCTTTTTTGCTAGTTTAGTGCTTCATTTCTTTTTATATAGCTGCAGAGCAAAGTAGCGAGGCTTAGTTTTTTAGATTTGAACGTACAGTTCTCAATAACATTTTTCTTCTTCAGTCTATCCTTATATTGGTATGTGACAGCTCTTCATCTTCACCTTCGCAGCCTTTGATAGGCAGGGCAGTTATATCAGTAAATGATCTGCTTTCCTTGCCTTGTCTCCCTTGTAAGCCCAGAATCTGCAGGAGTCAGCTCTGTTTTGTCAGCTCTGTATCTTGACAGGAGGATGGCAAATTGTTTTCTCTCATCAGAAAGCAACTGATCAAGAGATTGTGGCAGGCAACAGTTTTCCCCTGCCTCACTAACATTTTCCTGTTCTGCATGGGAGAAGGTTAAAACTTTGGAAAAAAGCTAATGACTTCAGTATTGCTGTTTGCTTGATTGTGGTGGAACTCATTTGGTTGTGAGAAAGCTCTGCCTGCTCTGCCCCGTCCTGCCAAATCCATTGCACAAACTGAAATGTTGGGGTTTTGAGTGCTTGTAACACCATGTTATAAAGTTACTATAGCTTTCTAAGTCTCATAACAGATCTGCTTCACTCTCTGTAAATAAATATGCACTTTGCCAAAGAAAGGAAATAACCCAATACTTCAGCCACTCATATGAACTATGTAGGCTAGAAACCAACTGCTCCATCCCAAGTGAATGGCTGCTTTTTTCATAACTGTCTGTATTACAACAGGCACCAGAAATGAGCAGCTTAGGAACAGGAGAATGAAATGTGTTTAAAGCTACTGTGGTACCTTCTCCACTCATGAAATTATAGTGCTTGATCTCACCAACGTGCACACGCACTCCAATCTTAGAGATGCTATACAGCAGGAGAAAGCATTTAGCTGCTATTCTGCATAAGCACATCCCAACTTAATTCGATGGGATATGTTGGTTTTCTTTCTTTCTGCTTTTGAATATCTGCTTTTTTTTTTAATATCTGCCAACCAATCCTGCTTGTTAAAATCAAAGAAAAGTCCCCACTATCATCTCAGCATCCATAATCATCTTTCCATGTCTGGTTTACCAAAGAGTAATCTGTGTGTTAAATGAAATGTGCTCCTGAGGTTTCTGCTGCTGCTGTGCCTGCTGCAGCAGTGAGCAGCTGAGTGTTCCCCGACCACATTGATATTCCAAACCAACTAACACTGCAGCCAACAGGTGAACTCCACTAGGGTAAGGCCACAGGGAAAACAAGAGATGAAGGCCATTTAGGAACTCAATAAAAAAAGAATTCATCTCCTTTTCCCTTAAAATCTACAGAACTGCAGGAACCTTCACTCCAATGCAGCTGCAGAATCACTGCAGAAATTTGGCTAGGCAGCTAGCTGCAAAGCGGTGGTCACAGCATCTTACCCTTACAGTCATTCCCCTGTTTTTTTGTCCAATACTTGATTTGCTGCATTCCTCTACCGTGTTTAAGCTCAGATTTGTTAAGTTTGTGAGGCAGAAAGGATTTTTCTCTTGCCTAGTAGTTAATGCAGTACTCCCATGCAGAAATTAGGGCTCCCCAATAGTGCTAATTTCCTTGAAGAAACCATTCTGGTTTGTCCTGCAACCAGAACTGAGTGTCATTGGAATGACTGTATAGAAACGTAAAATCAAATAAATATAAAAACTGGTTAAATAAAATAAACATATAAATTGAAGCAGTTAATCAGAGCTTTATGTTTTAGGGACACATACTTACCAGGATGACCATGTACTAAAAAAAAAAGAAAGACAACTGATTTGTAGTATGTCCCTTTGGGACCCCCAGCCTCAGCCATTCAGTCAGTATGGAGAGCCGGGAGACTTTACCTCAAGCAATGTTATGTCTGTCATAGAATGAAAACAACCCTCACAGAGTTGTCATTCTCTTTTTCCTCTCAACTCTTGCTCTTGTCATGTTGCATTATACATAGATAACACAAATCTTGAAGACATGCCCTCTGGTTAAAAAAGGAAACAACAATAACAACAACAAGATCTTGCACACAGCATGCCAACGTGATCAGGATTTAATCACAGATAATTGGAGTATTTAATAGCAGTACTTAATAAAAGAATAATAGAAATCCTGATCAACAAACACAGAAGAAGAAAAAAAAAAACAACCCCAAAAGAAGTGATCTGTGAAACAATCCTCATTTTTCCTTTCAACAATGTAAATTTAGAATAAGTTCCTTAAAGCACAGAGTTGCAGTGATTTCAGCTCAGTGCACAGAGGCAGACTGAGGCACAGTATCTGCAGAAACTTGGTGCGGCAGATTGCACACCGTGACAGCGTATAAGTGCAGGAAGGTAAAAGTTCAGTTTCAGGGCAGTCCTTAAACTTTGATGTTTCTGGTTGGGGTAAATTATAGGAGACTTGTGTTTGGTTTCAGAATATTTGTAGGGACCTGTTATAGAATTATAGAACTGAAAGAAAATTAGTGAGATCATCCAGCCTGAACTTCTGTCCCATCAGAATCAGCTATACTTGCATTATTCCAGCATTTTGTTTTTCTTGACTGTTATTAAGGCTTCTAGTATGGAAGACTGCATAGTCTCTTCAGGTGAGCTATGGTACATCATTTCCTTTACAGCTGAAAAGTTTTCCGTAATACATATCCTTAATCTTCCTTGACACAATGTGTACCAATTACTTTTTCCCTTTTCTGTTATAAACAAAGGGAATATGATTCTTTTCATCTCTGCAGAAACTGTTTATTTATTAGTATGTTATCATGATCTAGATTGAGACTACTAACTAATTTCACTGATGACAAAGTGGAAAATTACTTTGTATTGCTTTAGCAATCTCCTTCATAAAATGTTGAATGTATAGAAAAGGAAAAAGACTCTTACATGACATTAGATTATAAATATTCAGATGCATACCTGAAGATGCATAGCTGTATCTTTAGACCCTACTCTGTTTCTTTTAAAAGATGCATGAAATAATATTCTTGAACACTGAAACAGCCTGAAAATAAACAAATAAATTGTAAATAATTAATTATATTAAGGGAAAGTAAATGAAACTTCTAGATTCTGTGCTAAAGTAGTTAAAGGACTGTCTGCTGGTAATCAGAAAAAACAGCTTGTAATGAAGTTTTTCTCAAATCTGAAAGGAACAGCTTTCTCACAATGACATCACATAATAGTTTAAACATCAGCATGCTGCATGAGTTCAGTTCAGTGCAGGATTATACCTATGGGAGTATTTCAGCTGCCAAAAATTTATTTTCTGCCTTTTTAATTTATGTGCCTAACTTCACCCACACAGACTTCAGCATTTTGGTTCCAACCTTTCTGGACCTCAATGCTGGTAACTATAAAAGTAAGTTAAATGTAAAATCATTAATTAATCATTATTGAGGGGATACTGTCAATTCCAGCTTCAAGATTAGAAGCCACAGAGGTCAGGTAACGTGATTCAGCGCATTCAAGATAAGATTTCAGGTGCTCTGGTTTGTTCTCTAGAGGAACCAACAGTCTCAAGAGCTTTTCTAGTACAGTTGTGTAATTCAGGTGGCTATTGCAGGTGATGTGAATGTTCCTTCCTGTTCTGAATCTTCAGAGCGTTATGAAAAATATTTTACAAAATATTCGTGTTGGGTTGTGAAGGTGCAAAGCAAAGTGGTTTGCAGATTATGAGCAATTTTGGGATATATTTTTATTTCAAACTATCTTTCCTTACTTCTATCAAAGGCTTCCTAATTCAGGTTCTTATAGTCCCCACTACCATAAAATGTATTAATGACGTCATTAGTAATACCTAGCCATGAATCAGTGAAGCCAATCATCCTTAAAAATAATGAAAAAATTATGATGGTGTAGTTACTCTTCAAATCAATCATTCTTTTCAATCTTTTATAGGTTTCTTGAGGGTTCATTGTTTTCTGTCCTTTTAAACCATGTCTAGCTGTTAAGTTTGCAGTAATTATTATGCAGTAATAAATTTGTACTCCAATGCCAGAGGCCTAGGAGCTCTGACTTTGTAAAGAGGCATTTTTATTATATCATACTTTCTGATAAATTGAGGGACAAAGACAGTTAGACCCTGAGTCAAAGTCCAGTTAAACATTTCAGTAATTTTTCAAGTATGCAGCCGTATAGTGCAGGCAGCTAGAGGTTGGACTGACAACTGAAGTATCACTTTAGCAGCTGCTTCATTTCACTATCTCCCGGCTCATAAACTTTATTTTTAATGAGCCTGCCTGTAAGACCACTAAAAAATGACCTTCACAGAGAACTACAAGGACCTACAGTGGTGACCAAAATAGCATTCTTGGACAGTGCATTATATCACAGTGACCATAGCATAGAAAATACGCAGTATGGCGAGAAAGACATTATACTAAATACCTATGAGAATATTCTGTATTTTCACACTGAAAGATTCTTGTGGTAGCTGTGCAAGTAGTCTACTACCTTCAACTCATACTAATCTGGACATCTTCAATGGCTTTAATAGTGTTGCACCGGTTTATATCAACTGAGTCAATAGTCTGTGATTTTAACATTGTGTTTAGGAGCTATAGGCTGTCTAACAACAAGGAAATACATTATTATGTAATAAACTGATAATAAAGAGGCTGCTAATTCTTACCCTGCCCTGCACGTTGCTTGCCAGTCTATAGGCAAAACTTTCTACTAATTAACTCTAATTTTCACCTGCTTTCCTTACCTAACGCACATTGCAACCTTCTGGTTTGTTATACTATCTCTAAGGGTTTGCTGCTAGTCTAACTCAAGGCAGTGTAGGCCTGGAGGGGTAGCTAAGGATGAGGGAAAGGAAATTCTGGGTTGGAGCTTGAGGGGTTGAAGAAAAGGTGCTCACCAAGCTGTGTACGAGTGGTGTGGCCCAAGGAAGGAAGGGTACTTGTGCTGGGAAGTTGAGCTATCTCAGTTTGCCATATTTTTGAAAACAGTTCCAAATTGAGCTGTAATTTTAAGAGCCAATAATTCTGAGGTACTTTAAACTACCTGCACCAACTCTGGCCACTTCTGAAGTAGGTGTAATAATTTAGTCCTGTGGCATTGTGGCCACTTGCTAGACCTTTTTTATCAGTGTGTCCAAAAGCAATCAAAATGTCTCTCTGAAAGCTCTATAGGGTATACTACAGCTCCCACTTCTGCTAGAGATCAGTAACATTTTTCACTGAAAACAGAGCTCAAAAGCCTGAAAACCAGTCGAAACTGGGATAATTTTAACTTACTATTTGCATTCTAAAGGCAGCTGAGACCAAGACTTCTGTGTGCTATGCATGGTCCAAACCCAGCAACAAATTGACCCCTACCATCTTTAAAATATGAGTTTAAAGTCTAGTAGGAACATGAGAAAACAAATGGGGGGCTGTGTGGGTGTGAACATACAGATGGAGCAAAAAGAAGCAAAATAATCCAGTATAAAATAATATGCTAAATAGTTCAACAGCTTTCCTACCAGTGTTTTATACAAGCATAAGAGTGCAGTAGAGTTTTTATGAGGACTGATCATTCTGCTGTTATTACTGGAATTAAAAGAACTTCTTTGTTCTCTTCTAAGCTCTACTTTCAAGTTGTGTGATGCCTTTCCCACAGTACATCCTGAGGCACGTGTTAGATTTGGGAGTTCAGCTTTATGGACTGTCTTTTATGTTGTATGTCTTTTGGGCTTGATTAAAGACACACTGAACATTATTAATCCTCAAAATCTGAGCATGCGCTCTGAGGTCAGTGAACAGCTGGACAAATTCCAGCAAAAGTTCTACTATTCTGTGTTACTGTGCTAGCTGATGCTGTTTTAGTTTGCTACCCAGAAGCAGCGTGTGAGCAGAGGAGGTAAATGGCAACATTTCACAGGAAAAATCACAAATCAAGTTCTTGCTTGCTTTCACTTGTTCCCAAGTAGTTCACAATGTTATGTATACAATACCAGATTCCCGAATTTACTCAAATGAATTTTCTTCCATTTTCACACCTTTTTCTCTACTATTATATTCCTACAAGATTACTTTCAAAGCATCCTTCTAAAATGAATAGAAACTGCACAAAAGGATTTCTACAAGCAAGCTTCTTGCCTAATTACTTATTACAGTATTCTGAAGACTGAGGGAGGTATTTCTGCTGAAATGTTTGTTAAAAAAAAATCAATTAACTGCCTCAGTTCTGCTCACTAAAGTTTTTGTTGAAAATACTCGATTGTACAATTATGCCTGTACCTCTGTACTCATGGTATAGAGTGGATTCATTCCCTCTCCATGCTGCAGAAGGCAGGTGTTCTCCCAAGTCTTAAGTATTTCTAGGGTTTAGGCAAGCCTCTTGTGGTCCATAACAATCCCCAGCTGCTACAAAGATGACGTAAGGCCATAGACATAACTTGAAACAGCCACTTTACCCAGCCCCAGCTGTGTTACATATATCTAGTTTATCTCAAGACTGGTTGAGAATGTAACCAAAGTATGATCCAACAGCATGAAAAAAAAAGTAGATTGTGTATGTCAGAGGATGATTGCATTTTTTAAATTGCTTTCATTAAAGTTATTTTGAAACTTTTAATTACAGTACTATTTCTACTACATATTCTATCCTTTTTTTTTTTTTTTAATGAAGTCCCACATAACCACACATAGTGGCTGGGGAGGTCTGGAAGTGACAAAAGGGATATTTACACTCTTTCTTCCACTTCACCACCAAATTATGTTACATTAGTCATCCTTCCCTCTGGTTGTCAGTAATAAGGCCAAGTTGAAAAACAATTGAAGGTACATTTACAGAGGTGGTGTCAGCATTTTAGTTGCCAATTGCATGGAATTTTCTCTTCAGCCCTCCTGCTTAGATTGAGGTCTGTCTCAGGTCATTTATCTTTTTTTTAATTTAGCTTCAATTTGGAAGAACTTGTGTTTGTATATATAAATTCATATGCATATTTAAAAATAGATTGTTTAAACCATGCACTCTTTTTTAGTGTTGGCTGGACATGTGACACCTTTGTGACACACTATGCATCTTCCTGGGACGTTGAGTCAGCTTTGAGAATTAATCAGATCCACAAATTCAGCTTCTTATCAGGACAATTCTTCTACCAACATATATGTTTTGAATTACCTTTATCACTGGCCCTGTACAGATCTACTGGGAGAGCTACCACTAAAGTATGCTCTCGTGGCTGATACACAGGAGAAACTCATGATTTAATTTGCATTTCATGAAAAAACAAACAGGATTGTTCAAAGTTAGCACCTTTGTGTTGTTAGTACTACAGAAGAGAGCACCATAATCAGCTTCAATCTAAACCATTGCTCTTGTATTGACTAGCCAAGCTGGGCTCACAGAGATGAAGGGTATACTTCCTTGTAGTAAACTAGGTGATAACAAGGACTGCTTTGGCATTTACTCCTTTCAGAGCTCTTAGTTTTTTAATGAGTGGCAACAGTGGTTGTACAGCTGTTCCTCTGAGGAAGACCGGTTCCCTGCTACATCATGGCAGTAGATGCAGTCAGGCCCATGGAGTTCCTTTGAGAACATGGATGTTGAGAAATTATTGGTGTCCAAAGAGAAGCAAACATGACATGTGAAACATGACAACTTCAAAATCTTTCAGTATAAAATCCATGATTCTCTGATAAACATAATAATTTCTGTCATCATAGTCTACTATTTTGTCTTCTCTTTAACGGGATGAACTTTATTATAATGACTTTAATATTTAATATTATAATAGCTTTAATATTTAATATTTTTGGCTGTGTTTAGAATTTGTCATTTGTTTTTCTCAGTAAAGTAGGTTCTGATACTCATTTTGTTCTTCTGGTACAGATTAAAGAGCACCTCGCCAAGGGACAGAGGATGTTGGCTGGTGATGGCATGTCCCAAGTAACCAAGACACTATTGGATTTAACTCAGAGGAAAAACTTTTATGCAGGGGACCTTCTTATTTCTGTGGAAATTCTCAGAAATGTTACAGACACATTTAAAAGAGCAAGTTATATCCCTGCATCTGATGGGGTGCAGGTAAGAGAAATATTGAAAGGGTAATGTTTCAGCTGATGGAGTTTATGTCACTATACTGCATATGTCCTGTTTTACCCACTGAGGAAATGAAATCTTCTGAATGAGACATAAATATTATTCACATAAAACTAAGATACAAGTGTAAAATAGGAAAACACTCAGCTATATTTAATGAGACAATCGTCCAAAACAACACAAGTGAAAAATGTAAAATCCTTTCTTTGTAAAATTTTCAGTATCTTTCTCTTTCAAGGTTTGGTTTGATTTATAGGGATGTGTTGGCATTTTTTTGCATTAAGCAATTCACTAGTGTTGTTTGTTCTAGTTCATTTCAGTTCAAAAATCTATCCACAGTGTTTAGTTATGTAATTCTGGCATTGCTTCTTCAGTCCAAATAAATAAAGCTCATTAAAATTGCACAGGAGTGATGGATAGTACATTTGATAAGAGTTTTCTATTTCACATGCTAGATTAACTCTTTTTGTGCAAGACATCAATTAAAATACTATCAGAGATAAAACCACTGTAATTATTTCTACATAATGGGCTGCACAACTCGTTGTGTAATGTTCATTAAAATAAATATTTCACAGGACTTCCAAATCAGGATATTGGTTTCATCTATATCTGAGAATTTTAGACATTTTTCAAAGACTGTAGATATATTGAAAAAGAATACTAAGGTAGATGTATATATTATTTATGAAAAAGAGAGTTTCATGATCATTCATAAATTAATAATGAACTTATTAATGCAGGTCATGTGTCCATATTTGTTTGTGTAAAGGTAAGCATAGATTATAAATACACCTTGGAATATCTGCGAGCAGATAAATTGAGGTGTCTTGGAAAAGACAATTTTTCCAGAGTTAAGTTTTCAAGAGCTTGCTGACATATTCTCAGTTTTCTTTTTTTTCTATGCACAAAGAAAAATGAACTTCTGTGTAAAACCGTTTCTTGTGTTGACCTGTAGCCAGCCTGTAGCCAGCTGAAATTAATATCTTTTGAACAGCGCTTTTCAAATAGTATTTTGGCTGGACAATCTTTTTTTTTTTTTTTTTTTTTTTGTATAAGATGCCTTCG